>FIZV01019528.1:0-14186 GCA_900050545.1 Trionymus perrisii | reverse complement strand
AAATGAAAATTTGAAAACCTTGTAAAAGTGGTGTTCAAAAATTTTAGAAGATCTTAAAAAATTTGACAATTTTTGAAAATTTACAATTTCGTAAAATTATTGGATCCTTGAAAATTGACGATTTTTAAATATACAGAAATTTAAAAAAAAAAAAAAACTAGGAGGCTTCGCCCCCTGTTTTTTTGGGGGGGGGGGTGGTCTTGACGTGTTAGCGGGACATTATAATTTAAATTTCTTCAAACTACCTTTCAAAAAATTATAAAACATGGATATGTTTTTCCCTTTAATATCCTTAAAAGAAGGCTACCTTTGTTCGATAAAATGTCTAAAAGTCTTCCAACTTTTAAAAATTTACAATTACTTTGAATTAAAAAAAAAAAATAGTAGTTATTCAAAAAATTAGATTTTCAATTTATTCCATAAAACAGTTCTCTCACCCTTTGAAAAAGGGATTAAGTATTTTTCCTCGCCGCTGCTCAAATCTCATATTTTTTTTAAAAATTGGCACACTTGATCAAAGTGTCTGGCTTCGCCAGTGCGTCTTGACTAATAATTTTTTTTTTATTCAAATGCAATGAAAACTTCATTTATTTTTACAAAAGTTATAAAATATGAAAACACCTAAAATTAGATTAGATACTAGCAAATACTCAGTTTTAAGGCAAAAGTTGATGATCGGTACTTCTTTTTCTGAATCTGATGCTGTTCAGAAAAAAAATTGAAATTTTTTTCCCGTTTTTAATCGATTATAACAATTTTAATTTTAGGAAATTTTTCGGAGTGTAGCGAACCATTTTTGAAGTGCAGCAACTTGCTACATAAGCTATATGAAAGCTGTCACCGCTGCTGTGCATGTAATTTGGTACCGAATGTATCTAGGGCATGTCCTAAGAAACATTAACAATATTTTGAGATAGAACTCGAGTATACAAACAAAATACGTTATCATGATAAGTTGCCTTTCTCGATTTCGAAGGGGCAATGCTTTCAAAAAATTCAAAATTTTGTCAGTTCCATTCATGAAGCAGTGTAACTCTTTAAGAGGAGCAACATCAGTTATGTTAAAAATTTGCCTATACTTATTTGAAAATGAATGCGCTACGGAGCCAGATTCCGAAAATACCGATTTTTCGATGCTTCGTAACGCCTTCATTTTCAAAAAAAAGGCAAGTTCTTCACATAACTTTTTTTTGTTCCTCTCAAAATTTCAAAAAGTTAAATCTGTTTCGTGTATTGTTTTGACAGAATTTCTCAATTTTCATGTCTCAAAAGTGCACCTTAATAATTAAGGTAGGCAGTATTTTTGGCAGAGATTTCTTGTTCCCATAACTCCTTCAATTTCAAAAATAGGCATTTCAATGTAATTACAACTTTTTTGTGCTTTCAAACTGCTATACACCGGAGGGGTCGAAAAAAATTTTAGTACATTGTTGCCAACTAATTTTGCTTGAAAATATCAAATTTTCAAAACTTTACACAGTGCCTTAAATTTTCGAGATAGGCAATTTATCATAATAACGTATTTTGTTTGTCTACTCGAGTTTTATCTATGGTTAAAATATTGTAAACGTATCATTTGCTTTAGTTTGAATTAATGTCATATTATAGAACGAAATTTAAATAAGAATTCTCGAATCAAGTCCGCCATCTGTTGGCCAATTTTTTCACACAATTTCCACTTATTACGAAAATACCGTCGCAGGTCGACGTTCTCACATATTTTTGCACGAGTATTCATCGAAAAAGCGTCTCTTGTGTCAACCTTATTTTCATTTCTACACGATTTAATAACATTAGGAGGAATACATCAACGATGTTATTATCTTCATTTTATCTTTGGCCGGATCCTGGTTTGTATCGGTATCGTAAATTAATCGTTTCACGGCAGCATCGTAATAACTAGTGTTATCATCAAATTCGATCTCCGATACCGAACCAAGCTCTGCTATTGGTTTTTCGGTCGTAAAACATTATAGGACTAAAATAAAAAGTAGCTCCAATATAATCGATATGGTTGAGAATCCGAGGTTGAAATTTTTTTCCGCATTGGAGGAGAAAAAAATCGAGTCAGTGGACATCGAGATAAGCAAACAAGAAACATGTCGCTTTTTTGGTACGTCGTTCAGAAACCTAATACATTTTTAAATCAAATCAACGATTAAGTGGTAATAATTTAAATAATCGTTGCGTGAAACTTATTAAAACTGACAATGCGATTTTTTTTGTCTCCTGTATCATCCTCACACTGTAAAGCATGGCTGCCGAATGGTAAACGACTCTGAGTATTATGCTGTACAAGGCGAGTCTCTCGATGATGATGATGATGAGTTCGTTATCTCGACAACGTAATCTGTTTAGTTATAGTTATGTGGTCGAAATTCCACATCGTGGAGTTGGAAAAGCAGCATATACAATGTTTACTAAATCGATTATCATATTTACGGGTTAATTAATTTGTTCACGAAATTAGTCGGTTCGAGATACTCGTCAATTAACATGTTGTTTGTCGATTCGATTGGAATTTACGGCCGAGCTGGAGAGTTGCCGTCAAAATGTCGTAAAAAATGCCACTATTGGTTGTTTTTCTCTTCTCCTCAATTTTATGTTTATCCACAATACATTGACACTTTCGTTTCCGACACCAAGCCAATCAAACCAAGTCATTTATAGAAAAAAAAATCTATAATACAAGAACGAAAACGACCATACGAAGCGGTGTTTTCTTGCTTTCTTCCACCTCTCACATACTCGCACCAACATGTTTTCTAGCTTATGCACCACTGTTTTATTATCTCGTTTATAAAACTGACAAAAATTTACTTAAATCATCACTCTAACATAGTAGGCTATACACGTGAGAACCTATTTCATCTCTAGCGTGCCAATTTTTCACCTATGTGTGGGGTGGGTCTGGGTACCAAACCTACGCCCTACGTATTTCGTACTCGAGGGTAATTTTATTTTCTACCTCTTGGATAAGAGGTTCACTTTGAAGGTTTCGCATTAACGCATATCTACCGTGTAGTCGTATCGTATCATCGAAATTTTTACTTCATCTTGATTCTCTTACCCTGCGCTCCCTCGTCTATTTATACGAAAATGTCTTCGCTTGCGCCGCCTGCGCCATCGTTTTCGTCATCTTATACCAACTCCTCATCCTCTTTCAATTTCCCGCAAAATACCCCAAAAATAGCAGTGCGATGTAAACGAGGTAACGAGCTTTTTATAACGTTGTTTGTCGCCGTGTTCGGGTTTGACTTGGTTTTTGATTCACTTTTGATGTGGGTGTTGCCGAAAAAGAATAATGTAATGCTATACAAATAATTAAGAATATGAAAACGATGCTAAAGAAGTTGAGAATGATGCGAAATTGTTCAAAATTTCTTCAAAATGATTGAATTTAATCAAACGAATAATTATTGTATTTTTGATAAAATTCAAATAAAAACGAAATTATTAAAAATTTTTACTGATTACTTTTTTTTTCACTCGAAATGTATGTAGGTACCTCTGAATTCTATACTAAGGTTGTAATGCCTCCAGCACTGAAGCGAAATTCTCTAAAATTTTCGAAATCCTCCAAAATGAGTAAGTATCAACTTTGATAACAATTTACAAAATTATTGATTTTAATAATTTTTCAGAATAAAAATAAAACAATCGAATCTATTGAACAATTGAAAAAAATCTACCACTTCCATTGAGTGTAATTTTCAAAATTAAAATAATAAAAAATTTTCAATTCAAAACTTTTTTTGAGAAACTAAAAAATTTTAGTTTCAAAAATTGAAAATAATTGTGTTTTAACAATAAATTTAAAAAAAAAATTATTCAAATTAAATTTTGAAAAATTGGATCTGGAAATTAAAAAAAGACCTGTTTAGTAAAATTTTAGAAAAATAATTGCATAACTACTACTGGCAGAAAATTTTTGAAAAGAATGATTTTGAAAAGAAATTTTTGAAGATTTTTGATTGAAGATAAATTTGAAAAAAAATTTATTTAACAAAATCTTTAAAATTTTCATTCAACAATATTTTCATAGCTAGCGTTTGAAGAAATTTTTTTAAAATTTGTCTTTAATGAAATATACTGTTCCATTATTTGTGATTAGTCTGATTACTTATAATTAATATTTGGTCCCTGGCTAGGCCTGTTATAGGCGCAGCCAGGAATTATGTAAGGTGGAGGCTCAAATTCAGAATAAGGATGGGAGGGGAGGGGGTAAAAATCCTTGGATAAAAATTTTTGAACAATCTGAATCGCACCTGAATAAATTAAATTTATAACTCTAAATTTTTTTGCTTGAAATTTTTTTTCAGAATAGAAGCGGGATGAGGGAATATTTAAAAAAATGTTTGCCCCATCGAGGCTTAAGGGGGGTGCTCGAGCCCACTCGTCCATCCCTGGCTGCGTCTATGAGGCCTGTTTTAGTGAATTGGGTAGACTGGTTTACTTCTAAATTTGGCTTTAATTCAATCAAATAAACTTTATTGAAATTTGATTCCTTCTAATCTAATTGAAACATTCCCCCGGATTTTATCTTCCTTTCAAACAATTAGGTAACTTAGAAATTTAACAACCAATGAAACCAAACAATCGAAAGAAAAAATTAAGGAGATAAAGATTTAGGTATCGTCTAAAAGTAAAAATATAATGTGAAAGTGGAAATTTTCACTTTGCAAAAATTATTTCTAATTGCTTGAAAAAAAAAGTGAAAAGCGAAACAGAAAAACCTTTCTTAATCTTCCGCGACTCACGAATACTCTAAAGTTGTACTTATATAAAGCGACTCGACTCAACAGTCATTTTTATCGTCGTTAATACTGTCTTATTACGTCTAATTTTGAAAAATATTTTTCCGCGCTAGTTTTATTAAATTTTTTTCAACTTGTTGCCTTTTTTTATAGGTACTTAGGAAACTCTTCGCTCGGTGTACTTTTTTCACGCCAGAATTCCCCTTCGACGTGCGGTGCAGTTCGCAATTAAAAAGTTGTTAATTATCAAAGCTAATGAGAAAGATTATAATACGAGGAGGTATTTTTCTTTGTAGAAACGTCGTCGACGGGATGTAATTTCCTGCGATATAATAGATAAGCGATGAAGAAATTATAGGGATGCGAAAACTAAAGTACCTATACATATGTATAAATGTATACGGTACAAACACCATTTTTAAAATAATTTTCTTTCTCGAGCAGTGTTACAGTTTTTCATGATTTTTTTTTTTTCGGGTATAACAACATAGCATTAACCTGCGACAGCATCTATGAAAAGATGATAATGCGGGTGATGTGACGAGATTAATTATGGCTTTGAAAAATAGTTGAATGGTTTTTCTTTTCTTGTTCGAGTCCTTGGAGTTATTTTGATTTGCCGAGATTATTCTAAAATAAAATAACAAAAAATTAAGTAGGAGTCGTCCTTTTTATTTTTGCGAGAAATTTTTGTTTATTAATGAGTTGAATGGAAAAGAGTAGAAAAGAGAAATTGAATAAAAAAAAGTACCTACTCGTATAATGCGATATTTTTATCCAACGAGGTCGTTTTCAGTGGCTTAGCTCCTTCCCCCTCCCCAATTAGTCAAGGTATTGAGAAATTTGTTTTTTATTTTCCAACATTTTATGAAAATGACAGAATATTGAAAATACAGACAAAAATTCCATTTTTCGAAAAAAAAAAAAAATTCGAAAACCAATTAAAAAGTTGGAAAATAGGAAAAATAATGGAAATTTGAAGAAATCGTAAATTCACGATAAATTGTAAAACTTAAAGAAAATTATAAAATTGAAATTTGGAAAAATGAGCATTTGTTAGGAAATGTTTAATATACCTAGAAAAATTATAAAAAATTTGAAAATTTGTAAAAATTAAAATTTCAACTGATTAAAAAATTTACTAAAATTGAAAAAAGAAATGGAAATTGAAAGAAAAGTAATAAGGATTGAAAGATTTAGTAAAACTGAAAAATTTCAAGGTTTTAATTTTAAAGAAATGGAAATTTGAAAACATGGAGAAATTTAACTTATCAAAACTGAAATCTAATTGAAAAATTGAAAAAATTTCAGAAAACGATAGAATTTAAATATTCAGGAATGTTGAAAATTTGAAACAATAAAGAAATTCAAAAATCACAAACAATTGAAGAATCTACGAAGAGGTGAAATATTCGGAAAAATTAAAAAAATCACATATTTGGAGAATTGAAAAATTTTAAAACTTAAAGACATTTATAAATCACATAAAAATTGGAAAGTTTGAAGAAAAAAAAAAACTTTTCAAGAATTTGTAATTAATTGGAAAATTTCGAATACCTATTATAAAAAATTCCGAAAATTTGAGGTAGGTGAATTTTTCCAAACTTTAAAAATTACAAAAGATTTGAAAATTTGCAGAAAATTTTAAAATTTTAAAATATTTGAGGAATTTAAAAATTGCTATGAATTCCAAAAAATAGGAAAATTAGTGGAAAAAAATTAAAATTTGACAAAATTCAAGAATTTGTAATGAATTAAGAGGTTTTAATAGACAAAGAACTTCATTGATCAAAAAGTTGAGAAATTCTGAATAATTGAAGAATTTGGATAAAATTATATAAAATTGGGAAAAAATGGAAAATTTTGAAAAATTCAAATTTCATCTCATTACAAAATTTAAAAAAAAATAGGAATATTCCAGTTTTGAAGAATTGGAAAATTTGGTGTTTTTAATGAAAACAATTCAGAAATTGTGAAAAAATAGGAAATTTACGTAAAATTAAAAAAAAGTAATAATCAGAAAATTATTGGAAAAATTGGTAATTTTCCTTCGACAAATTGGACTCGAACGAACTCCAAAACAATATTAGATTTTTTAAATGAACGTGACATGCTTCAGTGTGGGTTACATTTGCCGCATCAAAGGGTAAAAAAGGCATACCCTGGGCTGAGTATAGGGTGCTGGGCTCGAGACTGAGGGGGCAACAAACGACTAAAAAATTAAATACGATTTTCGCCAGATTGTTATTGGTTCGACGATAAGCTAGATTCTGCATAATACAGCTCGCGAGGGGACGAGGGGGGAGAGTAAGAACCGACCATGGACGCGATGATTACACGACGATAAGGCTGAACGTTGACGAAGGGGGTGAGACGAGCAAGCACGGCGCAAGGAGATCAAAAGGGCCGCAATTTCGTAAATTACGTTTGTTTTGATTGGCTTTCGCAGTCGCGAAAATGGTGGAAAATTAAAATTACTTTACGCTCGCCAGATAATAAAGTATATACGCGTGCATTGGAGAGAGGGCTGTCAGAATGGTATTTGGACCCGGCAGTATTTGCGGAACTGCGAGGGAACTCGTATTACATAGGGAAAATTCAAATCCGCCGCGTGCACAATTTGCACAGGGCAGGGCGTATTTTGGTGGCTTTTGCGAGAAGCGTTGGAGATGATGGCTGGGAAAGCGGGGCAGGGATTGTGACTGCGCTGCGAAGAAAGAGGCGCCGCGTTAGAGCACTCGTAGGATCGGATTATGTATATAGTTTAAATATTTAAAACGGTTCTCTCGCTCGGAATATTTCTGCAAGGAAGGATGACGACGCTTGTGGAAGACGAAAGGCAGACTGTGTCGTGTGCCTTGAACGGGCTGAGGGGTGGAGAAGGAGAAGAATGCGTATTCGAACGTAGTCAGTGGAGCCGAGATGTACTCGGTTTGCCGAGTATTGCGAGCATGAGAAAAATGAAACCAAAGGGGATACCCGAACTCTCGCAGCAGGAAAAGCAATGTACGTACATGGCGGACTTTCTCGTATCTAGACCGTTATTAGGCTTTAATTAAAACGCCTTAAACATTGCTAAAATGATAATGAACACGATGACGTCGAAACGAAGGAAAAATAAAGCCTAGAAGGGGATTTCGGGGTAGGGGAATAAGTATTACGCGTCGAAGAATAAGCGATAGGCGAAAATTTAAGCAGCTCGAGTTCGACTATGCTGCGCTAACTCGGCAAAGGAGTTGGGCCCAAGAAGAGGCGGCGAACGGAGCACGAAGCAGCGACAAAGAGAGCGAAAGTTTAATTAGAAAGTTTAACAGGCGGCCGTCTTCGACTTCGGTTTACTATGTACTATAACGCAAGAAGTTTTCCCTCGCGAGTTTCTCGAACAGAGAGTGAATTTTATATAAAGTTCGAAAATGGAAAATTGCCTATTGGTACTCGGCAACGTGCTCAGGCAATATACGAGCAGGAAAAAGGTTACGGTGGGGTTTTGAAATTTCGATTTTTTTTCTCCCTCTCCTCTTCACGATTTCTTAGAAAGAGCAGGCTTGTGTTTGATGTTCCAAGCTAATCGTAATTCGATGTATGTGTTTTGCCTCACCTTTCGTCTTTTTCAAAAGCGATCAAGCGAAGAGAATTGATTGATGGTTTGACGCCCGTGGTATCCTACGCGAGAGTTTGCTACATTTTGTTTTACGTCGAAAGTCTGCTATGGAGTTTAATTTTTTTACACCCTCTCAGGTGTCGATAGCAGGATTAGGTTCCTTTGAAGCTGTCAATTGCTGGCTTGTGAAAAAGAAAGGAAAAGCGAGGAGTAGGCGGGGTAGGATGTATAACGAAATTTTTTTAATTTATTTTCTTGCCGTTATAGGAGCATTCTGTCGAGATGAAATTTTTTGGGAAAAAAAATTCTAAGCTCCGACGCGACGAACGTATTGAAATCGATCGAGTACAAAAAATAACACATTTCCGTAAATTTTGACGAACTGAAATTTACAAATTTTAAAAACTTAGAATGACGAGATATATCAAAAAATTATCAATCGATCGAAATTCGAAGAATTACTGCATTTGCAAAAAAAAATCCTCCAGCTAAAAATTTCCTTGTTGATTTTTTTTTTTTTGTGCGCTTTTAATTACCAGGATTATCGCGCCCCTACGATGAAGTTTAAATTAGATTATAAAGATGGGTTTGAAAGGGTCTAGTTTTTAGGATTTTTTATAGAAGAAAATTTTTCTTTAGAATGTTACTTTTGAAGAGAACTTCATTTGTAGGAAAATATTTCTAAAAGAAGTCATTGGAAAACAAATGTTGTCTTATTGAATTTTAATTTTATTATTTTCAAGAAACACCACTTTTTTGAATAAAATTTTTTCAAAAGGAAATTCCTCTGAAACAATAAAGATAATTTCTTTCAAGAAAGAAAGAAATTTTTAAATAAGACGTAAATTCTTTCAAGTTTTTTTGGAAAAAAAAAAAAAAATTATGAAAAGAAAAAATTGTTTGGGAAAAAAATCAATCTAGCAAAAATAATGTTTTCCTTTCTCTTTCAAAAATTGAAGATGCTTTTCCTTATTTTCACTAACCAGTAACCACCACTACTTATTGCCTAAATTTCCAGTCAAGTTGCGCCTTGCTTAGTTGAAAATTCGACGCACCATTTCAATTGAACACACCCTTTGATTTACGTACAACTGCAAATACCACAAACATTAAACTATGACTCATATCACCATAGTACTTATCGACTTTGGCCAAACTACTGCAAAAAAATAAATTGTCGCATCGCCGGTAATTTTAATGATAACGCTCTCATCGAATGAGTAATTTCGTAACTATGACTATACAACAACAACGACGACAGCAGATAACGAGTTGACATTTAAATTAAGAGCTATTAAGCGGCGATTTAAAGATGAAAGTTTACTACGCTTCGGTGGCCGGACAAAGAGACGGCGAGGGGAGTGGGGTATTGTATAGTATAGTACGAGTACGTCGCGGTCGCGTATCGTCGAGATAAATTTACTCACGAGTCACCACGATTACGTCGAGAGTCCGGACCGAGCAGTCGTGTGGAAAAACGTCGAAACAATTTTAGTGTACAGCTAAAGAAATAGGGATTGATTTTACTTACAGTACATCTACAAGTGACAATTCTACATGTAATAGTACCTACTACCTGTACCTAGTACCTACTACCTAGTAAATGAAGTAAGAATTTAAGAAAGCTCTTTTTTTTTCTCCATTCACATTTTACGACTTCGAGTTGATATGTAGTTATGTACATAAATGTAGAAGTGGTAAATGGAGTCGAGCGGCGACAGTTTGATTATTTGCAAAACAAATGGTTGGACGGGGCGTGGTATGAGGAACTGTGATGAAAAAGCTCAACAGTTGGCTGATCTCAACGATTTGCAAAA
Source organism: Trionymus perrisii (assembly GCA_900050545.1). Classification (NCBI taxonomy): domain Eukaryota; kingdom Metazoa; phylum Arthropoda; class Insecta; order Hemiptera; family Pseudococcidae; genus Trionymus; species Trionymus perrisii. The sequence goes on along the minus strand of FIZV01019528.1, from coordinate 4,011 downwards.
GGGTAACACTTTATTTCATCGGAGAAAAGCTCGCCAGGATAACGGTATTTGGATAAAAGATTTTCATACGTGTGTTTGATATAAGCTGAAAAGACGGGCGCGAAATGAGGGGAGGAGGGAAGGAAAGCCAAGCCGAGCAAAAGTTACAATTTGAAATTGGAAGACGATACAGAGGGCTTGAGTGTTGGTGTGCGCTGCTCCATCCAGTCAATATTGGAAATTAGACTGTGGTGGGGTTCGCGTGCGGTTATGGGCTTTCAATAAGTGCTAGGCGATGATATATGAAACGTGTGTGTGTTCGTATTATATTTATCCTATTCCTAACATCCAAAAGCAATATCTCGGCTGTGTTATTGAAAACACAGGAAATGTGTGTCGTTTCGAGTGTTTTTTCGTCGAAATTCTCAACGTTAATTGCTGCTTTCGTTGGTTTGATTCAACGAGTAATATGGCGATTGAGTGGAAATTTTTTGAAAATGTTGCAAAGACAGGTGTGTTAAGTTTCTCCAGATTGAAATTTGTAGAAAATTAACTTTTCATTCTCCAGCAAATATTTCATCTATGGGGTATGGCCGAATAATAAGGGGTGAATTTGGCCCCAGCCCCAATTTTGGTTTTAATCATTTTATAAGGTGTACCTGGATGAAAAAAAAATTCTCAGAAAATTTTGACCCCCCCCCCTATCTACTCTCCTTCTGGATTTATCACCATTTTAATGAAATATCTTTGAAATTTTTTTATAATTATTAGCTCAAGTGAACGAAATTTTTCGTACTTCTGCAAAATGTTAGATGTTATACAGATGAATTTTGGGGAATTTTTTCAAAAATTTTGGTTCACTTTTCCGCGGTTTACATATTTGACCATTTTAAATTTTCGAATTTTTTCCCATTAAAAAATCAAATTTTAGATCAGAAAAAGAAGAAAATAGTTGAATTTGAATTTTTTCAAAAAATGGAGATTTGATGATTTTTATTGAAAATGAATTTTGGCAATTTTTCTTTGAAGCATGAATTTTGAGGGTTTCGTTAAAAATTATTGTTAATAATTAATTTTTTGGAAAATTATATTTTTATCCGTATGTACTTACGAAAATTTAATAATTTTATTGAAAATTTTACAACTTTTTAAAAGGTGAAGTGTCAAATACCTGGAGGTGCCAAAAAATTGACAGTTTTACTTTTCACAAAATTTGTAAAATTTTCATAGGTAGCTACACCAACGAAGAAAAAAATATAAATATAAATTATATTTTTCAAATAAATCATTAAAATTCAAGCGTCAAATCCAATTAACCCCCCTCCCCCCCAAAAAAAATTGATATTTAGTAATAAAATAAAAAGTGACCTGCCACAACTACCCAGCCCGGGAAAATTTTTTTACAGCAGCGACAAAATACAATCGTTGTTTTTTTTTTTAAAAAAAGTGAGGAGGATTTTTTCAGGGTATGAACCAGAATCTTGAGTCTCTAATCTACGTTTTCACCATGAAAGAATCCTCCCCCCCACCTTTTTTCATAAACAAAAACAACACTTATATTTTGTCTCTGATGTAAATTTTTTTCCCCGGACTGAAGGGGTTTCTCGTGGCAGGTCACAAAAGTAATTTTTTCCAAAGAATTACATGTTTACAATCATTTTTAATGAAACCTTCAAAATTAATTTTCAAAAAAATCGTCAAATCTTCATTTTTTCAAAAAATTACATTTCAGTTATTTTTTTCGTTTTCTCATCCAAAATTTGATTTTTCAAAATTTTCTGAGAATTTTTTTTTCATCCAGGTACACCTACTGACATGATTAAAACCAAAATTGGGGCTGGGACAAAAATCACCCCTTATTCGGCGATATCCTTTGAAACTGATATTTTGATTACCTAGGTATTCTGTTTTTCTAATTTTGAAAAGTATCTAAATAGTGCAACATTTAAATCTAAATTTTTCAAATTTCTCCCGAAATCATATTTTTATTTATTTATTTTTTTAACTACAAATTATTAATAAAATTTTGTTAAGCTCAAATTTTTTTTCAAATTCGTACTTTATCCATGTATGTATTTGTATGTGTACTATGAGCCATTCAGGATAAACTCCACTATTTCTAAATTTCTCCCTCGTTCCATATTGACTACTCGGATCTCACTCATACCTATTACAAATGTTTCAGGAATAATCCACTTTTTTCCAAAAAAGTAGAAAATAAAATCAAAGATAATTTTTACTGATCATGAAATGTTCGTGATTTTAATATACTACTTGTCCATATTTGAGGAGAAAAGGGAATCAGGATATTCCTCCTGAATTTCGCTTACGTTAGACGTCTGGTAGACTTTACCGAGTAGATTCCTACCTCAGCTCATCGAACATAGATAAAATTCCGATATAGATATTAACAAATAAAAACAGGATTATATTTCGTGATATATTTGACATTTACAATTTTAAACTACACCAGAAATTTAAAAAAAAAAAAAAAAAGAACGAAAGAAGAAAAAAAACAAAAAGCTACGCTAAAAAAATAAATACTTAATCATTAATATTCTCCTCATACGTGGGTTTTGCGTCAAAAACGTATTTGTTCGATAACCGCGTCCGCGATAAATTTCCAACAAAATATACAAAAGCGCGCTATAAACCATTTTTTTTCCAATCGTACAAAATGCTACCATGTACAGGAGACCTAGCTATAAATATAACTTTCGAAAATTATGTGAATATCATGATACACGTTTCGCATAATTAACTCGGTTATTTTATCAAATCAAGGAACATTACAAAGTACACGTCCGAGTGGTTGAAAAAAGTAATAACCAATAATCGAACAAAAACTATCGTAGTGTTCTCGCCCTGCTTCTACAATCTCGATCGAGTAAGTAATAAACTATAGTAAAACGCGACGAAAGGGAAAGAAGGAATTAAAAAAAGTGAATAATTCAATAATATATACTTTTTCGTTTACATCCTTAAAGGCGAAGTAATCGAATTGAACAAGGAAAAAAAACTGTATAGTAAAAGTAATAAAATAGAGTTTTTTTTTACATTAACGCGTTTCAGGTCGTTATTTCTCAATTTCTTTTTTTGAAGAATTTTTTCACATAATAATATTATGCGATATCAATACTTACATATTTAAAACAATCAAGTTCAATTAAACATAAACAAACAATACAAAATGGTTTCAGATACCCAAGTTCTGAATTTTTGTACATTTTTTTTTTTATTCGATTAAATAACTATTTTATTTATAAATACATATATACCTATACACACGTCAGCGATACGAAATCGTACTTCTTCAACCCCATAGTGTTTTTTGTCTGTAAATTCAAACATCAAGAAACCATATAAAAAATATATATATAAAAAATTCATCAATATCAGTTAATACGTAATTGTCTATTCTACTCGAAAACTTTCTACAGAACGACTCTACTTGCCATCATTCGAGTTGCAAGTACAAATTGGGAATAGGACGAGAAAAATTAATTATTCATAAACGAACACGAAATTCGTTCATCGTAAAAAAAGTATAATCGACGATACTTCGTGAAACCAGGATGCTATAAAAAGCGACTTTATAACTGCTTCGGGGATTGGCATAATTCAATATAAAATTGTATAAGTGAACTAACACTTCATCACGTCAAAACTTTCATCTTAAAGCCAACTTTTATGTCAAACTACTCGATGTACCATCTATCAAAATCATAACAAAATATACTCATTTTATACGTGAAATTCAAATTACATTTTATTCAACACACAAAACCAAAATCAAAATTTATGAGACACGACACATCACACGTAAAAAAGGTTAGGTATATTTTTAAATGGGGGAAAAATTAGTAGATCTTCGTTAGATTTTTTAAAAACTTAGCAAAAATATCAGTTAAAAATGGGAAAAAAGACGTTTACAATCAATTCGTAATCTAAGGCGTATTAAAAAAAAAAAAAAAAAAAAAAAAAACACGGTTTCATTTTTTCAAAGACTCTTTTGAGGGTTCATCCCTTTTT
>FIZV01019511.1:0-14475 GCA_900050545.1 Trionymus perrisii | reverse complement strand
AGGTAAATACGTACCTACCTATCTATCAATCAACCAATCACGTTACAGTATTAGGGTATGGTAAATTACTGGTAATACCACTGGTAATACCACTGGTAATACCACTGGTAATTTACTGGTAATTTACTGGTAATACCAAAAACTTCTTGAAACCGCGTTTTGTATCTACTGAACGATTTTAAGAAAATCGAGAAAAAAAATCAAAAATTGAGAATTGATTTCACTGAAAAAAAATTGAAAAAAAAAACTATTTCTACACTAAAAATAATCTCTAAAAATTTAGAATTTTCTTACTTTGAAAATTTGAGAAATACTTTCCGTTACTGTGCTGAAAACTATTATCATCATCATATTTTCAATGACTCCAAAAAATAAAAATAAATTGTTTTATTTTTTATTTTTTTTAAATTAAGGAAATTGTTTTCTCCGAAAAAAAGGTTAGAAAATTAATCTCAAAAAAACTGAAAAGTTTTTCTCCTAAAATTTCAGTAATATTTTCATTTTTAAAAGTTCAGAAGTTTTCTTCACCAAAAAAATTAAGTAACTTATTCTTAAAAAAAAAAAAAATCTCCGAAAAAACTGGAAAATAAGAAATAATATTGGGAGATTTTTTTTACAAAGTGAAACAGATTTTTTTCCAAAAAATTAAAAAGCCACTTCCCTCCCCCCCCCAAAAAAAACAAGAAATGTCTTCCTCCGACAATTTAAAAAAAAAATGAATAATTGATTTTGCACCATAAATTTTTTTTACCAAATTTTGAAAAATCTCGTCTTGAAAAAACTAAAAAAAATTTTACTCCGAAAAATTGAAAATGTTTTTTTTTCCAAAAAGTTTGAGGGATATTTTTATTTTTAAAAATTGAGAAATTCCTCTCCAAAAAAATGAAGTAATTTGATTTCTTAAAAAAAAATCTCCGAAAAAGCTGAAAAATAAAAAATAAAATTGAGTTTTTTTATACAAAATGAAATATTTTTTCCAAAAATTTAAAGCTTTTCTCCTCCTGCTCCTTTTTTTTTTAAATCGAGAGATTTTTTTTTTTAAATGAAAGATTGAAAAAAATATTAAAAATTAAAAATTTGTTTTGACTCCAAAAATTAAAAAAAATTGTTGAAAAATGGTATCTTGAAAAAACTAAAAACTTTTTTAATCCCAAAAAAAATGATTTTTACTCTCCAAAAGTTTAAGGAATATTTTCATTTAGAAAAAAAAAGTGAAAAAAAATTTTCTCAAAAAAAAAAATAAATAAATTTCTTTTTCACAAAAATTGTAAAATTAGAAAAAAGAGATTGTTTTTTTGGTTCAAAAAATTGAAAGATTTTTTTCTCCAAAAAACTGAGAACTATTTTTCCTTACCACAAAAAAACAGAGGATGTCACTCCTCCAAAAATTTGAGGAAAATTTTCACTTTAGGAAAGTTGAAAAAAATCGTGATTTACTTCTCCTAAGAATTTTTTAGAGATTTTTCTCTCCAAAAAAAGTGATAGGTAAATCTGAAAAAATTAAGAAAAAGATCAACATTTTTTAAATTAAAAAAATTGAGAGACTTTCTTTCCTCCAAAAAATTTGAAAAATATTTTTTCCTCCAAAGGTTTGAGGAATATTATTATTTCAGAAAAATTGAGAAATTTTTTTCTTAAAAAAGATGGAGGAATTTTTTTATGCTGTTTTCAAAAGAAATTGATAGTGCTTTCTTCGAAGAAACCGATTTCAATTGGTAGTGGATTTTTCTAGGGTGTTACTCGAGCTCTCAAGCTACTACCAAGTTGCCGGCCATGCTCACGACACCTTTTAATTTATATATCATATCTTTTTCAGGCTCTGAATTTCGCCTTGAACGCAGAATCGAAGCTATTCTCGAACATACCACCGGCACCTCGTAAACCACAAGCTGAGCCCAAACCCAGTTCCACCAACACTGCCATACCCAATAATTTGAAAAAATTACCATCTGCCATAACCGTTACAACGGTACAAAAGACGAAACCACCACCACAGGCTCCGGTGACTAATTCGTATTCGATGTGGAAATCCTTCGGTGGTGGAAATTTAGCTGAAATGAAGGCAGTTTTCATGGCCGCTTCCAAGGCTCAAAAAGATAAAAAATTTAAGACCGAGACGAAACCGAAATTCAATTCTCTATCTAAACCAGTTCTGGACGAAAAAACCGCTCAAGCTTTCGTCAAACTGATGGCAAGTGGGATAAAGAAAGAGAAATTTAAAGTGAAACCTTCGGCGGCTCATGATAAACCTAAATTGAACGACTTGCCTCCGATCACTTCCGATAAAGGATTAACTATAACTCCGGTAATACCAAAAAATACCAAAAGCCTACCGTCTTCATCTCATGTCAACTCGAACATCGCACACGACACCTCTACTAACGTTTTCAAGAAATCATCCACCAATATTTCAAAACCAGAGATGATGAACCCAACTGCAGATAGATCTAGTTTGATAATCACTCCGGTAGATTCAAATAAAACGCAACCAACATTGCAGCAAAAATTACAAGCTAAGCATATGGCAAATGTGTCAATTCCAAAGCTCAAAGTTATCGCATCGAGTCCCAAAAATTCGGTTGGTTTGAATACTTCAAAAGGTAACTCGCCTTTTGAATTGAATAAAAATTTAGGAGCATCCGGTGTTAGCATATTTCCTCTGATGAAGCCTCCTGCTACGGAGACGAATTCTACAAGCTCGTCCAATGCATCACGATTAAGCCATCATGGTTCATCTTCGGCTTTCCAAAAACCTCAAAATTTATTAATCTCCAAAGTGAGTGGAACTACGAGCAAGAAATCTTCACCCAGTGCGTCCCCTTCTTTTGCTAGAAATACTTCGAAGATGGAAAGCCCAGAAGTTGTGTCCTTTAAAAATAGACCTTTAACGAAGGATGTGCATTCAGGCTCGTCTAAAAAATTCGATGTCAAATTAAAAAGTGCTTTGAGGGCGTTAGAAGAAAGCTCTAATATTATCATCACGCCCAAAGCACCTAAGAAAACCGAACTGGAAGTTATTACTTTAGAATAATGATGTAATTACTGTGATTTTTTTAGTTTATTTATTTATTTCTGCCATAGTCGTGTACGCAGCGCTTTTAGTACGTGTATTTATTATTTTTTAAATTTAATGTGATCGCGAATTATCGTTTGTGAATGTTTCTTTTTTCTCTTCGGTGTCAATAAACGTTCTTATCATGTGTTTCAAGATTTTCAATCGTCATCTGTGACCTAAACTAGGTGAAAAATTCATGCACGAATGACGATAATCTTTATTGAAGCTTTTTAACCACAATACTGACTAGAAAGATCGCACATAACGAACGAAATACATACAAGGTAATAATAGTATAACGAGTACTTAATACATTTCTAACGTCGATTTCTTATTAAATTTAAGAAACAATTAAAACAAATGCAAAATTAGTTCGAACAGATTAATAAAATCATTATTTACACGAAATATCGTCGGTAATCGAGATAACATTTTCATTTATCACAATATTATGAAATAAATCGAAACACAAGGTACATTTTCACATTACGTTTGAATTGTAATACTCAAAAATCCATTTTGGTAAGAAATACTTGGTAAAAATATCACCATTATTCGTTCGCTCCTTCTTGAAAAATTCTCAAACATAATTAGGTATGCCACTTTGGAAAAACTTTCGGCGTAAAAAATGAATTTGGCATAATTATTATTGTTCTCACCTAAACACAAATGGTATCAAATCTCCGATGATCTTTCTCCATTTTTAATTCGGTAGGCGTGGTTTTTTCAAAAACTTAATCTTCTAGATAAATCTTGAATCGTTCATAAGCTAAATTAATAATACCCCAGCTGACAAAAGAACGAGTATAATTCATATGCACTCCTTTATAAAAATTAGATATTTTTCTACCTCTTTCGGTGTAAATTTCATGAAAAGCTGTCCTAATGGAAATAAACTCGCCACCGAGTTTACTCTGCATATGAACCTTGATTACATTAAAAGGATAAAAAAGTGTACTATTACAGGCCCCTATGCAGGCACCAACGAAGAAATGTTTGAAATAGTGAATGCCCCAAATTACTTCAGATTCCGGTATAGTTTCGTTGAATTTTTCTCTCAACAGGAAAAATACGACGTTCGATGGACCGTTTCGTAAAATTACAGGAGTCAGACCTCGATAAAACTCTCTAAAACCGTATTCCATTCCTACTCTTCTGACTGCATCTTTCATATTAGCGAATTCCTTTTGGTAAGCGCTATCTTGAAGTAAGGTTTGTACACGTTCGAATGGTGTAAGTACTGCTTCGACTGAGCCGGCTAAGACGGCCGATATTGATTTCGTTACGTTTGTAGGTAAAGGTGTATCTGATAAGTGTTTCCTGAACATATCGTAGGTTCCGAACATTAACGAGGATGAGACTGATTTTTGTAGTAGTGGTGGTAGCATTCCACGATATAAGGTGACTACTCCTTCGTCTACTATTTGTAAAAATGCACTTTTCAAGCTAATGCCGTGTAACATCTGGAAAATATGGAGTGGTTAGGAAAAAATTCAACGACCGAGAGGGGTCATTCGAGATGGATTCAATTACCTGACGAAATATAATTTTATTTACAGGATAGGTTAGTGTAATATTGACCATAGCGGCGCTCCATCCGCAGATGAACTCCCGCGGGTCACCAATCAATGGGATGTAATACAGTTTGGATACTTTAGATATGTTTTGCTTCACCATATCCTTCATCTGTTGAGAAAACACATCGATCAAGAATGAGCCAAGAGTTCACACAACTGATAAGAAATACTCACCGTGCAAGTACAAATCTATCGAATACATGCAACCGTTCGCTTGTGAATTATAAATAGAATTCTGGTGTTGAAATTTTCTTCGCAAGTTGTAACGCATAACGTGAGCGAATTCAGTTCTGAGGATTAGATGGATACGTACGTGTTAATGATGTAATAACGTATGGCAGAAAAACAGAGGCAGAATTATAAACAGAGGAGATAGCAGACAAAGTTTAGGGTGTACTATTACCATTCTAGTTTATGAACTTTTCCGCCATTTTTTCTCACCAAATACTGCCAGCTTTCACAACGTAGGTAGAATTTTACACATTGGTTCTTAGTGTTTGGGATTTTTTGGAGTAATTGGAACAATTTTTTAATTACGAAGGAATTATGATGAAAAAGAAAATATTCGAAAAACAGATAATGACGATATTGATAAGTTTTTTAGCGCCCGTTGCAATGTTACCAATGTTTTTTTAGAGAAAAATTTTATGAATTAATGTAAAACATTTATTAATTTTTTTGAAAACGAACTTTTTCGACAGATATTTCTAACTTATGGATTTAATAATCATGAAATCCGAACTTTAAATCAATATAATGTTATATAATTATTTTTAAATGCCGAAATAAAATGAAAAACAAAGTAAAAATTTATCCAAAATATCAATTTGGAAATTTTGTGAATACACGGTAACAATGTATTTTCAATTTTGGTTGTAATGACGTCACGTAGACTCAATCAAATTAAGTATGATGATTTACACTTTTCATATTTTTTTTCTGGACCATTCTATTCTCGAAAGTTATGAATTCTTCTTCTTTTTTCGTATTCTTTTCTTTTCTCTTACACTCTACAATGTACAATTCGTACTTTTTAGTTTTTATGGAGCTAATTGACTGTGATTGATTTGAAGTCTGTTTCAGAGAAATACTAATTGTACTTCGATTGTAATAACAGGTAACTTGTTGGTTTCGCGATATGCTTCTGAACTGCTCTCAACACTAAACTTACTGCTTGGTACTTCTACTTCCAGCAGCAGAAGAAAATCCAGAACCTAGAATCGAACTTTGGTCTTGGTCCACCACGTGTTCATTTGCTAAAAGTTCATATGAATCTTTACGAGGCCGGTATTTAACACATCATTGAAGAATGAAATGAATCAAAATGGTAAGCTTTTCATGCAAAAGTACACGATTAGGTAATTACTATTTGAAATTTCTGTGCATCTTTGATTCTTTATTTCAAACTCCCCGAGACTAGGCAGTTCGACTTCAATAATGTCATATTTCATGAAAAGACTATAGACTTGTCAATAAAGGATTATACTACTCACTTCTTCGTAAGTTTCTTCAAATTTATAGGCCGACAGTAGGCCTAATACTTATCATCTGCTTTTCTTGTCACTTAATTTAATTCGAATCGGATTTCGCCTAATTTCGAATAATACTGTTTCACCGATCAATTATTTCCTTTTTGATTAAAATTCCAGTAATTATGTAAATGATATTCGTAATTCGCATTGATTTTATTCCCCTCGTTGACATTTTACATTTTACTTAAGTAGTAACCTAGTTAAACCGAAGGTTCCGGTGACACTACGAAAATAACAACCATATTTCACATTTCAATTGTAATCCATTTAGCAATAGGCCTGATACTAATGTAACCTACATGACATGGTAATTTCACCGTCGATATTTGTTAAATTTACGCACACTGTAATAGCTTCCAATTTGAATCGTATGGTTCGAGATGTGGGTTCGGTGTTTACTACGTTGAGTGTATGAAATCGTAAAAAATATTATTCCATCCTCGATGTGGTGAAGTTCTTTATGAACTGATTAGGCCTACATATTTTTGTAATTGTACTAGAGGGAATTAGGCATTCTCTGTTTACAAGTGGTGGAGATCTGTGTGTCTATTCGATCGAGTGGCGGATTTCCTGGGAATTCTGCACTATGTAGTCCTTAACCGATTTTCAATCGATCATTTTCGAGTACATACGCAGTTACATATAATACGAATTACGATTACTAATTTGAACAGCAGTATTGTAATTATTTTGTTACAGAGAGAGAGAGAGGATGTAGATGGTATTCAGAAGTCCGAACATGTCTTATATAAACGCAAACGCGCTAGAAGAGCGCGAGAGGAGAAGTTTCTCTGTATGTGTGTGCGTCGCTAACCATTGATAGGAAGTAGGTCGCTTCAAATCAGCCAATGGGAGAGTCGTTCGCGTCACGTGACTTTGTTGTTATCTGTCAGCTGAGAAGTGGAGTAGTTGCTTGAAGCCGGGTTACAAACCGGCCGGCTATATTCATTGTTTTGTGTTTGTCTATACTCTCAGCTGATCGTGTTCACTCGTTAACGTCGTCATCATCTTCGCCGATATTCATTGCGCTGATGTACCTGTATTAATCGTTCGTAATTTTGCGTTTACAGTAATAATAAATTATCGCGAGTGAAGAATATTTTTCTCCAGTGTCTAGGCGGTTTTTGTTTCGCGAGTTCGCGTCGTTCACCGCCGCAAAAGTGTGAAAAATTACATTATGAACGTGGTTCGTATTTAAATGCGTATTTTTCTGCGTGCTAAGTTTTTCTTTCTTCTTCGTAAATTCTCTATATCATGTCTACCGGTAAAAGATTAGCTAAACGTTCGATAATTGGTACTCGAATCTGTGCACCGGGTCAAGATGGACTTTTCTACTCCGGTGTAATACAATCGGTGAAAACGCCCACTGATCACGGTGATTTTGAGATCAATCTCGATACGCTGTATACCGTAAGATTCGACAGTTCTGCTAAAAAGTGTCCGTCTATAAAACGCGAATTTTACGGTTCGGAAATCATCGGTCCTGGTTTCCAAACTTTAGCAAATATTCAGCTTAACGCCGGTCAAAAAGTATATTTGACATACAACGGCCGCGAGATTTCAGGACACATAGTCCATCATAATTCTCTCGTGGACGAAGTCTCCGTATCTATAAATCCCCCTGGATTTGAGGTGAGCGATCATTTTACATACATTAATCTCTTTCACCAACAACGACTGTAAAGTATGCTACGGATCGAATTCGGCGACCATTTTTTTCATCTCGTAATAATTTCAAATCAATCGTGGCTCTTTTGTTCGAAATTAACACCATGGTCGAAGTAGGATCTATTTCGCATTATCGTTTATTTAATTGCGATTAATAGCACATATCAGATCAGATAGTACTTCTCTAACTACGTCTTTGTTCGGTTACGTCATCGTATTTATGGTTTTAATACGACTTGGAAATTTTCTCAGAAACTTGGATTCGTGGCGTTTAATTTTCTCCCTTTGTTTTCAAAATGCTTTGTGCTTTGTGTCGTGTGTCGTGTAATATTTATCATAAAAATGCAAACATCGTGTTTGGATAGACTTTCTTCTTATCGTCGCATATTCGACTGATAAAAAAAAATTTCCTTCGCTGAAATTAGTATAATATGATACTATCAACCTGTTGGAAATTTATTTCCACTTTAGGCTCGATTTTTCCTACTTAGCTATTCGTTGCGTTCGCGATTCACCTTTGGAATTTTGCAAAATAAAAGTCACAATTTGAGATATGCGATGTGAAAAAAACAGTGTTGTAAATTCTAATTCGTAGTGTACGATTAAAAATATTAGTATAGGTATAACATTCAATGTTGGTTTATAATTTTTCTCTCATGTTGGTAAGTGCGTCTTTGGTTAGGTAACCGGTACGATTGCTAGGTTATGATACCCTTGGATTATTAATATTTTTTTGGACCATATTACAATCCTCATCCTTACAACCAATGTAAATTCTACCATCGTAGTACGCCGGCTCGTTGATGGTCTTTCTAGGCCGATGTCAATCCAATGGATTTACTTTATACCTATATTTTTAATGTACCAAAAATGGTATCACTCTAGGTATAAAGTACGATCCGTCGTCGTTATTTAACCTCAGCTATTAAAGACCCCAATAAAATTAATTACCTACGAAGTATTTTGACGACTTTGAAAAAAAAAAAAAAAATGTGGGCAATTTTTGAAGACCTGACAAAATTTTTGAGCAACCCATAGCGAGCGTAAGTATTATACCTGACATAATTTTATACTTTATTTTTTCTGTGCGGTGTTTGCTTTTACCTTTTTTTTTGTTCTTTTTTGTTCTTTTGTTTTGTTGTTCTCGAATTACGTACTTATGTACTTATTACCACTGTATTACGCCTGCTTTATTTACCTATACCTACCTGTACGTATTATATAATATGCAATAGCGTCCATTGCTAAATTACGACCATATACTACGTTTCATTATCATTAAAGTTGTTTTTTTTTTTTACGTCTACGCGTCTGGCCCCCTGCCCCCGCCCCTGGCCCTTTTGACCGCGAGGCGATTATCTCTAAATAGCGGTGCTCGTAAATCTTTGGCCGTGTTACCAAATTGTCTGACACGTAAAGACGTCATTTCCGCTACATAGGTTTTCCCGGTGTACTTGTGACTCTTGACTGATACTATATGTCCCTCGATAACCTCGGTCACTGGTTAAAATCGTTGCAGATGTGCGCCCTGCTCATTGTACGTGCTGACTGGGCCCATGTGCCGATTTTTTATTGAGTAATCGACTGTCGGTATCTTGATGATGAATAGCTACAGTGGAGGAAGAAGAAAATTTGCGATTTTTTTTGGTAAAATAGAGGCTGCATTTAGAATTAGAAGTATTTCATTGGGTAAAAATTGAAAAAATGGACGAATTAAGTGGAAAATAATTTTTCTAAAAGATCGAATTGACGAAAAAATTCTAAACTTGGGAAAGAAGGTCAAAAATGACGAAAAAAAAAATCAAATGCTAATTTTTGTATTAAAATGTACGAATTTTGAACAAAAAATTGCAAGTTTTGTATATTCTAATGCACGATTTGGTCTTTAAACAGTTTAAAAATTATGTAATGATCGTGTTAAGTACAAAAAAATTTAAAAATTTATGAAATTATGAGGAAAAAAATTTTCGAGTCCAAAGTAATGAAAAAAATTAAATTGAAAATTTACAATTGAGAGATTCAAATCGAAGTTGAAAATTTTCGATTTGAAATTAATCAGAAAAAATTGATTTAAGTAAAAAAAAAATGAAAATAATTAATAAAAATTCGAAAAAGAAAACCAAATTTAATCTGATCAGAAAAGTGATCTAAAACGAAAGAAAAAACCGAAAGAAAAAAATGTTCGAGTTTTAAAACTGTGGCATAAAATTATTCAAAATTTGTGAAAAAATTCAAATTACTTACTAAATTCAAGTTGCACTTGAAAATTTTCAGCTCAAAAATAATTTGCAAAAATTGTTCAACTTAATGATTAGAAAAAAAAAACTTATAAAATGAATTTGTGAAAATTCAATGTTGCAGATTTGAGGAAAAGAAATCGATGTTCTAATAATAACGTATAATGGCTCAAAATTTGTAGAAAATTGTATTTGAGAACTTCAAAGTTGGATTAAAAAATTATTTCTTTGAAAATGACTCAAAAAAAATGTGTTGAATGATTCGAAATAACTAAAAAATCATCAATGATAAATGAAAGATCTAGGCCTAAAACAACAAAATTAGAATTAAACATTTCAAGTTCCACAAAAAGTTTCTTGAAATTTGTAGGAAATCCAAATTACCAAGTTCAAGTAAATTTTTAATAAATCAACTTTGAACTGCATTAACACGAGTACATACATAATCAAATAATAAAAAAAAAATACTAATTAATTTTTTTTAATGGATAAAAGCTTATGAAGTAGATTAGAAAAAATTAAAAAAATCAATCTTAACAACAAATAATGTAAAATTACGAAAGACTGCTTAAAATTTGGAGAAAACTAAAATTAAGATATTCATGTTAAATTTGAGAAATTTTCTTCTTGATATTAATCAGAAAAATTAATCGAGCCAATCTAAATGATGGAAAATTAGTAATTCTGGATATGAAAAAAAAAATTAATCCGGTCAAAAAAGGGACCTAAGATCACAAATTAGAAAGTAAATTATAAAATTCAAAATTCTGAAAATGACGAAAAAATGCTCAAAATTTTTAGAAAATTTTAGTATCAAAATTTAGACTGAATTTAAAAAATCTACTTGGAATTAATCAATAAAAAAAAATCAATCAAAATGTTTGAAAATTGTCTGCGGAATCTGTTACCAGGAAGAAAAAAACATTTTGGTCAAAAAAAGGGATCTAAAGCGTCAAAATTAGAATCTTCAAGTTCTAAAAATGATGAAAAATTTCTTAAAATTCATATTACGAAATTTTATCGAATTAAAAAATTTTTCTACTCGAACGAAAAATTGGGATTAAAAAAAAAATCAAAATTCCAAATATTACAAAAAATTGCTTAAAACTTGCAAAAAATTTAAATGATGAAATTCAGTTCGGAATTTTGAAAATTCTCACTTGAAATAATTTTGTAAAAAAAAAAAAATGACATCAATACAATAAATTTTGAAATGAATAAAAATTCGTGGAATTCAGTCTTACCAGGTTTGAATGGACAAAAAAAAATGATAGAAAAAATTCATGTTTTTATAATCAGAAAACATTGATCGAATTGATTTGTTTTTTTCAATTGATGGAAAATCAGTGATCATTTTGATCAAAAAGTGATCTAAAGTGACCAAATTGGAAGGCAAAAACCTCAACTTCTTATAAATGAAGGAAAAATTGTCAAATTACGAAATTCATGTTGAATAAAAAAAAATCCACTTGAAATTTAAAAAAAAAAAAAAAAAACTGAAAATAGGTAAAAATTTGTGGAAATTAATCTTACTAGATTTGAATAAAAATAAAAAAGTATTGACGATTTTTTTTAGGAAATTTGCTGAAAACCCAAATTACTGAGTTCAATAAGTTTCCCATTTGAAATATTGATGAAATAAAATTTAAAGAAATAAATTTATACCTAAAATTAGTGATACTTATCAAATTGAAAATAAAAAATAAATAATTGGATCTACATATAAAGTGATCTACAGCTACAAATTTGAATTAAAAAAAAATCAAAGTTCAGAAAATGGCGAACAATTGCTAAAAATTTGCGAAAAATTTAAGTTATGAAATTCAATTTAAAATTATAACCCATAAAATAAATTCGAAACATCAAAATTGGAAGGAAAAAAATGTTTATTTTGAAAATTTGCTCTAAAAATAGAGGAAATCTTTAGCGCTTGAAATTAATCAGAAAAAAATTTTAATTGATGAAAAAAAATTGTATTATCAAATTTGAGGTGAAAATCAATAATTTACCTAAAATTTGAAATAATTTCATTGTCGCAGACACCCCCCCCCCCCCCGCAGAACATAATTCTAAAAATTGTAGAAATTGTAAATTTTTATTTTTATTCATTTTTTCCTTCCTTACTCCCCCTCCCTACCCCAATAACAGATAATTTCGAGCCTCTATCATAAAAAAATGTCCCACATCAATCTAGGCTGGTACCTGAAACTGAACAGAAACTAGGCCGGATCGTTGGTAAAATCTGTAGATTTCCTATCTATAGCTCTTAGGTCGAAATCTTCTTCTCGATCGGTTCGAAATGGAGAAAGATTTATTCACCCCAATGGCAAGCTTACAAGGATTTGACCGTGAATGGCCTTGTATGTCGGTGGCATGGTAGTCGTCGCTCGTCGAGAATCACATGTTTTGTAGTCGCATTAACCCAGGCCATTATCCTAGTCTAGCCTATGATCGTCGCGTTCGAGATGTTTAAAAGACGAAGAGGGGTTGCTTAGGAATTCCTCGTATAGTACAACTTCTCATAAGGGTTGTGTAATCGACTTACAAAGAGCAGGGAACCGTATTGGCGGTGATAGCCACGAACAGGTTGTGTTTGTGCTGGTGCTAGTGCTGGTGTGTGTGTGAGACGTTGCGTAGAATGGAACAATCGTCAAAGAATGTTATTTTTTTTTGCTCCTTCTGTCTGTGTTTGCAGCATCCCTCTTGGGTATAGTGCAGGTCGTCTGAAGTTGAACCCTCTTGCGTAGTATTTTGTGGTAATTTCGAGTACTTGGTGAAAAAGGATCCGAGGATTGATTCATTCGAGAGCAGGTGTATGACGAGGTATTACCCGTGTATAAAAAAATTCCAAGTAGAATAATTTACTTTACGTCGTAGACTATTGCAGCAGATGACGTATATTTTTTTCTTCGCATCGATGACGTTGCCTATCTCTCTGAATGAACGAAAACACGATTACAATAGCTATGGTTTTGACGCAAGTGGCAAAAGTATTTATTTTCACTCGATAAATTCGCGTACAGTGTAATTGTAATGTACCTAGTACCTACACCTAGGTAATAATCCAACCCGAAGATGGTTTCGTGCTGTCGAGTGCCTTGGTCGTCGTCGTCTTGTTTACGAAAATCGCATAAAAAAACGTACAGTCGCCAACGTCCTTGATAAAATTTTAAGCGTGGCGATGACGTAATCAAACTGTACACCGTTTAAGAGCACGTGTTGGTGGTGTATTCAATGTGTCGGCTCTCTCACTGCCACTGCCCCCTGCCGCTTTCACTATCTAGTATCTGCTCTCAGCTGTAAACGCGTGACAAATTTTTTTTTCATCGTGGCCTGTGCTGCCTCACTGCCTCATGGCTTACCATGGCATACCCTCTTACTCTTCGGTTGATTGAACCGGTGAAGTTCCACTTTACCATGAAAGCTTCCAAGCGATACTTCAAAGGGTCTTATCTATCCATTGTGTAGACCAAATGCGAAACTTTGCAGAGTAATTATACGCACGTGTGCAGCAAATCGGGTTCACGTTGAAGAGGATTGCGTGTACGAAATTTTATTTTGTCCAAGGCACGAGCACACCAGATGGCGAGGAAAGGTGCCAGAGTCGATTGTTGGCAGAGTGCGGACTGATGGAAAATTTATTGTTTGGTTTTCAAGGGTAAAGGTGTTTTTCATGGGCTGCTTTGGGTTTGGTGAGGAATTAATCGCAGGGATGGTGGGAGAAAATGAAATTTTTTTTGTTTCTGATTTAATTGTGTGGTAAGCCAATATTGTAAGTTTATTTTTTTATTGATGGGTAAGGGGTGGAGAATTGGGTGAATGGATTACGGAGATTTAATTTTTTATAGCTCATTCTTGTGGTAGGTAAAAGGGATGAAGGACAGAGGATAATTTTTTGGAATTTTTTTTTTCGTTTTATAATTTTTTGAAAATTTTTATACTCTTATTATCGACGTCATGGTTTTTCTAATTCCCTTTGATTTTTTTTTTTTTCACAGTTTTCATCTAATTTTTCTATTTAGGTAATTGGATTTTTAAAGAATTTCCTCGAATTATTATTTTTTTTTTAATTTTTTACTTTCTCTTAACTTACTAAATTTTTTGTTTTGCTTGTTTTTCTTTTTGTTTGTTTATTTTTTTCAATAGATTTTGTTCTTGAATTTTTTGATTTGCTGCCCTCTTTATTTTTAGAGATCTGATAGAAAGTGTTGTAATGATTTATGTTAATTGAAATGAGAAAATAATCATTTTTCATGATATTGTTGTTATAAATATTATTTTTTCTGCGATTGATTTCATTTTTCAATTTTTTATACCCCATTTCTGGTTAGGAGAGGTCCGAGGTTAATTTCATGTTTTTTTTTTTGTTTTTTTTTTAATATATTATATATAATTTTATGACAATT
>FIZV01019484.1:0-10833 GCA_900050545.1 Trionymus perrisii | reverse complement strand
AATTGCATCAAAGAAAGTACTAATTCCTGGACAGCGCCTTTGTTTTTGATTTTGGAGGGGGTGGGGGGGGGGGTCGGATACTATATTTTGTGATTTCACCATAAAGTTTGAACCAAATCGTTCTAAAGAAAAAAAATGAGTATAAAATTTGAGTGACTTCATGTTAATCGGTCATAAAAAATTATGTATTCGTACGAATCGTTCACAAACGGAAAAATAATTTTGAAAATTAACAACCAAAAATTGTAAAAAAAAGGAGAAAAAAAATGGATGAAGTATTCGCAATCGAATTTTTTATGAATCATTTGAAAAAGAATCACATACTGATAGGAATAGTTCGCGAACGATCTTACTATATGAATCGTTCAAAAAATCATCACATATTTGAATAAATCATTCGCAAATCAAAAAGTAGGTAATCATAAAGACTATTGAGAAAAAAATTTGAATGAATCGTTTGTGAATGAATTTCTTCAAGTGAATCGTTCAAAAAAAGAGTCACACATACTCGTTACGAATCCTTTGCAAATAAAAAAAGTATTTTCTATTTCCACAAACATCATTCAAGAAAAAAAAATTTCGACGAAAAAATTTTATGAATCATTCACGAACGAATCTTTGGAAAATGAGTCGCCCCAAATGAATCATTTGCGAACGAAAAGTATTTTTCTTGAAAAAATTCCAAAAAAGGTAATTTTTGTGAACGATGATGACTTTTAAATTTAGTGAAAAATTTCATTTCATTTTGATAGATAGGTATGTCGTTCACGAACGATTCATACTTCCAATGGAAAAAAAAATTCAAAATTCAAAAAAAAAATCAAAAACTCGAAAATTTGAATTCTAAAAATAAAATATTAACCTTCAATACACCAAAAATGAAAAACAGTGCTACCAACACCATAAACTATAAAAAATTCACAACTGATCGAAAAATTTACCAATAACAAAATTCTAAATTACCCTAAATTATTTACACTGCCCTTTCTCGATCAAATAAAGCCAACTTTCACCTCGAAATAACCAAATTTATAATTAAAGTGCTTTATTAATTATAATTATTATACTGCTTCACACGTTGTGCAAAATTTTGACAAAAAAAAATGAACTGCACTCGAGAAAAGGACACCACCAAAATCGTCATTTGTTTTACAGCCGTCTAGTAATTTAAACAACTGACAAGGGTATTTCCGAAGCCACCATGCCACATGCAAATTGCCTTATAAAATTAACAATTCCAACATGCATCGTGCTTACACTCGCATTCCCGTGACAGTGTTGCCATTGCCAAAAAATTTGGAATTCCAATTTCCAGAAACGAAATTAAAAGCTCGTCTAAGCCGATAAATAATTTACGTATAATGTACAAAAATGAATATTATGTAAAAGCGTAAAAAAAGATTGCATGAATGGCAACACGGCCACCGAAATGATTATCTCAATCACCTTAGAATGAATGGCAGTAAAGCTCCACTCACCTTTCGCTTTCTTCTTTACCACCTGTTCCGGGAGATTTGCTGAACCTATTTGAAGATAATAAAAATAATTTAGACCAGAGTTTAGGCTTCCGTTTGCCTTAGACTAAAAGCTAAGTAATTTAAAACGTCGCGTCGCGAGTCTCGTGATTTGAATTTTACCCTTCGAAGTGGACATTCTAACGCTAAATAGACTTTGTAAGTCTCCTCGCTGTGTAATTTTTCACCATACCCGGACGATCTGGATAATCTACGAAGCATTCAAACGAATGAATTTCATCGTGAGCCGAGTACGTTAATTTTGTAGCAATTTCCATTTTCTCATCGACGCGACTTTTCCAGCCAAAATGGTCTTGATATGATTGCGAAAAATTTTCTACTTCCGAAGATTACTATATTCCCAATCCCTCTTCTAGTAAGTACATTTTTCTTTATCTAACGGTAGATGGAAGAGGAACAGATTTACCAATATATAAAAATACGTTACCTGCGTAGTACTCTAATTTCATTTTCTAAAGAATCTTCTTTTCCTTTTAAGGCCTTCTTGTCGATTATTTTCACAGCGTACATTTCGCCCGGATTTTCTTTACTTTCCGCCAAACGAACTTCGGAGAAGGCACCGCTGTAACATACAAATAAACCCTACACTACATTTACTGCTGACTAAGGAGAAATTATTTCTATAGATATAAAATAAGACGTACGTACTACGTACACGTGGTAGATAGGTAAGTATTCCTTCTTATTTTTCCAAGTTATAGAAGAAAAAAACCTACAACTTGGGAAATTCTCGCCCGTTTCATCTCATTCAATTACGTCTAATACACATTTGCATCGTATACTTACGAATCGCAGATTTGTACCCCTCGAAACGTACGTACTCGACTCGTGTGTTGATAGTATTTGCCATTTCAATAATATATTATGTAGATATATCCACTACGAGGTACGAATACTACGTATTCGCTTATCGCTTGTGAATGAGCTTTCAATACAAATTGCTTCGTATTTATACTCGAGTACCATATACAGAATTATTGAAATGAAAAAAAAAAATCACAGATAAGAGCGAAGAAGTTATTTCACATGAGGGATATTTTGCGCGAATTTTCCAATTTTTTCAAAAATTAGTTCGCGAAATATTCTTCGTGAAGTAAACAAATCATTTGCGAACGCCTGGAGAAATGTTTGAATTCAAGACCGGTTCGAATTTTAGAAGGAAGTACTCGTATTTGAATTGAAAAATACTGTATCGCGAACGGCTAATATAACCATTTTTGAACGATTGAATCATAATTGAATGAATCGTTCAAGAACAACTCTGAACAATTTTCAAGAAAAAAATAATCTCCTCAAATTATAAATTTTTAAATATTTTTTCTCCTGAAAAGCAAAGTAAGAATTTTTTAAGAATTTTCCTCAAAATTTTAAAGTGAAATTTTCGATTTAAAAACAACAACAACAACAACAACAATTTTTGCAGAAACAAAATTTTAAGAATTGGATTATTACGAGCATAATAATTCATCTTATTTTGAGAAAATTCCACCAGAAAGTTTCTGCGAAAAAAAATTCAATTTTTCCATCATTTATAGAAGTACAAAAAAAAATTATTGAAAACATTTGAAGGTTATTTTTTAAAAATTATCTCTACCAATGTGTCCGAATTCCTTCCAAAATTTCAAAGAATCAGGTTTTTATGAAGTGGTATTAAAAAATAAAAATTTGAAAACTTTGTAATAGTAGTGTTCAAAAATTCTGGAAGATCTTAAAAGAATTTTCATGTTCCATGAATTAAACTTTTTATTTTTGCGTGTGATTAATTATAATTTATGTATATGAACATAAATTTTCAGAGAAATTAAAAAAAATTAAACTTTTAATCAATTTAAAAATTGGAAATTAAAACAAAAATTTAATTGAAGTGAAAAAAAAATTATTTGTTAGATTTTTTTTAGGTGATTTTATTGGGGTTCTAGTTTTGTTTCTTTTGATACGTATATTTTAAAGGTATGGAGAGGGGTGATGATTTTTTTAATATTCCTAAAAATGTGGCAATTTATGCATTAGGCACAAAAAATTAGACAATTTCTGAAAACTTACAATTTCGTAAAATTATTAGATCATTAGGTAATTAACGATTTTTTAAAATTCAGAAATTTTAAAAAATTTTCAATTTGTAAGAAAATAATGATTTTTGAAAATTCCTTAATTTTTGTGAATTAGAGGTTTTCAGAAGATTCAGCAATTTTGAGAAATTTGATAACTTTTAAGTACAAAATTTTCAATTTTTGAAAAATCAAAAATTAGAAAATTGACAATTTTAAAAAAATTTATTAATTTTTGAGAAAATGACAATTTAAAAAAAAAAATTGATTTTTAAAAATTCCGTAATTTTTGTGGATTAGAGAATTTTAGAAAAATCATAAATTTTTAAAAAATTTTGATTTTTGAAAGGTACCGTAATTTGTAAAATAATAATTTTTGAGGATTAGAGAATTTTGGAAAATACAGCGATTTTAAGTAACTTCAAAATTTTTCAATTTTTGAGAAATTGACAACTTTTAGAAATTTAGCAATTTTTAAAAATTCAAAAATTTTGGAAAATTTGTAAGTTTTGAGAAAAATACAATTTTTTAAAAATTACGTAATTTTTGTCAAATAAATCATTTTTGTGAAATAGAGAACTTCAGAAAATCCAGCGATTTTAAGAAATTTGATAACTTTTAACAAATTTTCAATTTTTAAAAATTTAATGATTTTTGAAAATTTATCAGTTTTTGAAAAAATTAAAATTTTCAAAAAATTTTGATTTTTGAAAATTTTGTAATTTTTTAAAATAAATAATTTTTGGTGAGTGGAGAACTTCAAAAAATTCAACAATTTTGAGAAATTTGATAACTTTTAAAAAATTGACAATTTTTAGGAATTTGACAATATTTTTAACAATTTAATAATTTTTGAAAATTCAATAATTTTTGAAAATTTATGTTTTTGAGAAAATAATAATTTTAAGAAAAATTTTAAAAAATGATGATTTTTAAAAAATTTTGTAATTTTTGTGAATTGATAATTTTTGAAAATTTTGCAATTTAGGCAATTTAATAGCTAGTTCTCTGTGAGTGTGAAAAAAATTACTTCAAATTATTTTCAAAAAATAGCATTTCTTCAAAAAATTGAATTTTCAATTTATTCCATAAAACAGTCCTCTCCCTCATCAACTTTCTGACTTCCCTATATTTTTCCTCTCGGAATCGCCTCTGATTTCTACGTTAATCGATCAGAACTCAGAATCATAACGAATAAAAAATAAATAAAAGATAAAATCGAGAAATCGAAAACTAAACTAGTCAATATTTAATTTTTGGTAGTTGAAAAAAAGATAAAATCAACCTAAACCGATTCACGAACCATCTGGTAATTATTTTTGTAGCACAGCTCAACCACATCCAAGTATGCGATCAATCTTACTACATAATATACCCACATGGCATTATCACATTCCCAATTTCCTCATTTCTCAATCTCTCAATTTCCACTTCATCAAGAGGGGGCTGGGGCTCAGCGTTCCAAACACCAATTCCTGTCCAAATGTACAAACAACGACTTTAAAATTACCCACGTCATTGTGTAACATTTTTCTTAAACGCCAATTCGCGTTCAAGCTTCGTCCACTTGTCACCTCCTCGTTCAAGGCTCAATTTTTCTGCACGATTTAGCTAGACGATTCGATGACCTTTGCAGATTAGCTCTGAAAAATCTCATTTTCCAACGAAGAAAAAAAAATCATTCGCGTACCCGCAAAAGAACTCAACACGCAAAGTCACGAGGAGGTGAGATGGCCTTTGAAATGAGCTTTATTCTTCATGTTGTAGTATCTACTCGTACTTTAGATGCGTGCAGACCGAAAATACGTCAAAAAAAACAAAAAAAAAAACACGTACGTCGACTAGAAATTATCCTTTGTAATGCTAATTCCGTGTATTCCTTAATATTTCTACTTTTGCATTTCAAACGACAAAAGCTTGATAATTTACCTAAAATAGGTATAAGTTTACATCAAAATATAAAATGCAGCTCCAGGTACTTTTCTCAGTTCACACTGAAGAAAATTACTGCAAATTACCTGACAACTACAACAACCGAGGCAAAGAGATTGATTACAAATGAATCTCCCTCGTATACCCAAACACATCTAAAACCACATTTAAACTTGGCATATGCAAATACCATCTTACAAATATATACAAACACTTCATTGTACGAGCTCATCATGTATTTTTTAGTTCGAGCGTAGGCACATAATTTTTCATCGAAGTAAATTCACAGCTAAATCTTCACCTCCTCTGACCTGTTTCCTTCCTCACAAAAGGCAAAAAAAGGTGAATTTTTACGACCAATAAACACGATTCGTAAATTACTGTAATTAAAACGAATACCGAGTACGATTAAGTATCAGTTCAATCCCCGGGATAAGCTCGTACCTAGTCCCCTTTCCACCAAATTATTAATAGCTTTTGAAGCTTTGTGCTATGACTGGAATGAGGGGTATGCGGCAATGAGGACGAATTGATAAAACACCTCGTTAAAAAATTCTCCTATTTTGTTATAATTACAATTAAATCCTCCCTGATTATAACGATTTTCACAATCGATGGAATTATTATTGTTTTTTTTAATGAGGGTAAGTCTGAACCGCAGCAAGAGCCCGCTGCTGGGTTTTTCCACGCTTACTCCTTCCCATCCCATGGACTGGCAAAAGGCTTTATTAGATTTAGATATACGTGACTGTAGTTGGTAATACGAAAGGCTCGCGCTGCCGGCCATCAACTGCTCGCATCTTTGCATCTTTAAACCGAGGTTGGGAGGGGTAGAAGGGTACATGAAGCTTTTATCCGAGCTCGATACCGTTATATTATGAATTTTGAATACAAAACAGAAACGAGGCCTGTGCCACGTCTGGCATGGTGTTTATCCCTCTACCTTCTTCCTCCCGTTTCGAATGTATTCAGTGTCTCTCGTAGACCGAAGATATGTCTCGAAGAGTTTCTCGACGAGATAATCTTCTACATTTTTAACGCCCAAGTTGATAGTTTTTTTTTTTTTTTTTGGCCTATCAAGTTTTTCTCAGCTATTTGAATAATTTACGAGGATACTTATTCGAATACTTTGAACGTGTTGATTTACGTCTGTTGCAGTTCGTTTGTATTTCATGAACAGATTTCGGGCCAGAAAAATTTTATATTGAAATAAAAAACATCAATTTCGTCCAAGGATGCACTCTACTCACGTCAAAAGATTCGTTGATAGTTATTATGGTAGTATGGTGCATCGCCAATCTACCACAACTTCTGAACAAGAAAACATCCGGGCGACAGTGACGTCCCTGCGAGTAGATTCTTCTTTTTTATAGTTACAGTGACTAACTTTCAAAAATTGTTGAATTTTTAAAAATCTCAAGATTTCTAAAAATCACCAAATTTCTGAAAATTATTAGTTTCTAAAAAGCTGGAAATTTTCTAAAATTATCAAATTCCTCAAAATTGCTGAATTTTTAAAAAAATTTTAATTCACAAAAATTATTATTGATTTTACAAAAATTACAGAGTTTTCAAAAATCATCATTTTCCAAAAATTGTCATTTTTTCAAAAACTGACAGATTTTGAAAAATTATTGAATTTTTTAAAATCTTGAAATTTTTAAAAATTCTCAAATTCATCAAAATTACTGAATTTTTTAAAATTTTCTGATACACAAACATATTTGTTTTACTACCTACGTAAAATTGCAGAATTTTCAAAAATCATTTTTTAAAAACTGTCATTACATTTTCTAAAAAATTTAAAAAAATTCATAAATTATTGAATTTTTAAAAATCTTAAAATTTTTAGAAGTTTGTTAAGTAGTTTTTTTAGAAAATGAAAGTTTTTTTTTTAAATTTTTTAATTTTTAAAAATCATTTCTGAAAATTGTTAGTTTTTTAAGCATTAAATTTTACAGAATTTTTAAATTTTTAAAAATGATCAAATTCCTCTTATTGCTGAATTTTCTAAAATTTCCTGATTCACAAAAAATAAAGATTTTACTAAAATTATTGGATTTTTTAAAAATTGCCAGTTTTTAAAAAATTGAAAGTACGTTCCTATTTCGAAAATTATTAAATTTTTCAAAATCGCAGAATTTCACAAAATTTTAGAATTTTATTTTTAAAAATTGTCAATTTCTCAAAAACTGACAATTTTCAAAAAATTATCAGATTCATCAAAATTTCTGAATTTTTCAAAATTTTCTGATTCACAAAATATTGCTTTTACAAAATTTCAGAATTTACAAAAATCATTGATTTAAAATTGTCATTTTCTCAAAAACTGACAATTTTTAAAAAATTATCAAATTCCTCAAAATTGCTGAATTTTCTAAAATTTTCTGATTAACAAAAATATTGATTTTACAAAAATTGCAAAATTTACAAAAATCATTCTTTTTTAATTGCCATTTTCTCGAAGATTGGCAAATTTTCAAAAATTATCAAATTCCTCAAAATTGCTGAATTATCTAAAATGTTATAATTCAAAAAAATTATTGATCTTACAAAAATTACCGAGTTTTCAAAAATCGTCATTTTTTAAAAATTGTAATTTTCTCAAAAACTGACAAATTTTCAAAATTTATTGAATTTTTAAAAATTACAAAATTCTTTAAAATTTTTGAATTTTTAAAAATCTTTAATGATGCAGTAATTTTACGAAACTGTAAATTTTCAGTACCTGATGCATAAATTCCCATTTTTTTAGGAACATTAACCCCCCCCCCCCCCTCGCCGCCCACTTTTAAAAATTTGAATAACTTACAGACATTTTATTAATATTTTGTCAAACATTCTGAAACATGAATAATGTCAAACTTGAGTGTCGAATTTTCAATTTTCAACGAAAAAAAATTCGGGCTCAACAATTCATTTTATACTGAAATTAAGAAATTCTGTAATTTTTTTGTCTATTTCGCAGGTAACCCTAATACACAAGCTGACTGTATAGAAAATATACGTATACCAAAGGGAAGTATTGTCGACTTTGAAGAACCTGAATGAGATACCACATTCGTATAGAGAAACCCAAAGCAGATCCAGATTCCTACATAAATAGGAAGCAGTATTTTTCAATACAAGCTGAAGGTGTAGTTGATGGAAAAAAAAATTATCCACGTTTTTGTGGGGTATCCTGGCAGCTGTATTGTTTGTATTGGGTACTAATAACGACACACATTCAAGTGATCGATCAGTCACATCCAAATTCAAACAATTTGTCGGAAACACTTCTAAAGAAATTGTATTCAATAGTTTTCAATATTTGAGTTTTTTTTAGTGATTCTCAATAAATTAAAGAAGGCAATATTTTTAGCAAGAATTTATTACCTATTGCTATGATTCCTTCAAAGGATTTAAAAGTGATAAGAACTTCCTTTCATCAATCACATTTTCAAACCTATCAGTAAAATTGTATATTCGGTGTAGACAACTTGGAAAAAATAAAACTATAAATTGCACAGGATTTTGCGATGGTTTCCTTTGGAAATGTCGAGGTACTCGAAAGATTACAATTTTTTTTTTTTGCGTATTCAAACGTCAAGTTTAATAATCCATAGCACTGCTGGCGAAAATTACAATCGAAGCGATGGCGACAGAAGCACGAAGCTTTTGTGGTCAATTCGTGGCAGGGATGAGGGATAAAATCTGTATTTAAAATCAATTCGTGGCTGGCTAAGCTTACGAAGCGGCCGTGTCAATATCTATTCTCGATGGTATTTCTATTCTCGCGTATGAAACATTAATTATCGAAGTGCTTCGACACGACGTTTGTGAAATCAATCGTCAACCCGTTTACAATCCTCGTCGATTTTTTTCCGACGCTTTGCTGCGAATGACGAATGACGAAAGAGCTTTTTAGTAGGTTTGTGAAATTGATAGCGAAGAGCGACGTCATATTTAAACCCTATAATATTTTAAATTGCAAACGTAAATGTAGATATTTGAGGATAAAATTAGATGCGTTAGTAAATATGTAGAATTTAACGCTTCGACGCACAAAATGCGCTGCTCGCTCGTTCGTGATGTTGAATGTTGGTGAGGTTTCTATACGAAAGAGGCACAGGACTCTGGAGAATTTAAGAGGAGGAAGTAAGAGCAAGAGAATGGGAGAGGAGGTGTTTTCATCTGTGCATTATGCGGATGTTCGGCACCTGTCTATACCTGTGCCATGCCACCGTCTTCTTCTTATTTATATACTATTGACATTTTTTCACGCTTTTCTTCGATGCACACGCGATGAATTGTTCGGTGGAAGGGCGACGTGTGGTTTTTATTCAAAAGTCGCGTCGTAGTCGCTTCAGCTCGATGTAATTTATGGCTAAGTTGCGCCGCAAAATAAATTCATTTTTTAGATGCTCGTCGACTCTTTCGCGTGCTTCGAAATCAAGTCTTATTTGCTCTGTGTTCGAGATACCTATTGCGTTTACCTTCAAGCTAGACTTCTCGTATTCGAGTATGTGTATTATGACCTTATTAAATCATAAGGCGTCAGATGAGGAAGAGTTGATCTATTTAACAGAAAGGTATAATAAATTACCAGGTAGCATTGATTTATTCGTAGCTTTTGGTATTTAGTTTGGGGTTTTTGAGGAAAAAAGTCACAGCTACTTACGTTTTTTTTTTTTTTTTTTCTAACGCCATGTGACGTAATTGAGGCATCGACATTATTGTATTTACAAGAAAAAGAAGACCTTAAAGTTGGCAATAAGCTAATCAAAAAACATAGTACATTACAGTGATGATGTGATGGCCATTGGGCCATTGGCTGTGTATTTGTCTGCGCAAACATTCAGCCAGTCAGTGTGTGATGCACTGCTCTTTGCTCAATCAATGAAATTTCCTCAGTTTAAAGACTGTGAGGGGACAGCAAAATACTGTAGAATGATGAATAATGCTTTTGATTTGTTAAATTGCCGTGGTAATTGTGCTACTACTGAATTTAGAGTTCCCATAATGGATGCCACTTTACATCATTTGGAAAAAGGTGCTGATGAAATCATTCAATACATCAGCCAGTTGCTGTTATGTGCCGACAGACATTCCCCTACAGATAAAGTTACCACTCTTACCTACGAAGAAGTGAGCATATTGAACTTGAGAAGGAAACCCGGGTACCTTGGGTTTATTATTGGGCTTATTAATGTGTTCAATGTTTTTGAAACGGTGAAATTCAAAGGCCATGATTACTTGAAGAGCTAATTCCAAAAACCACCTTTGTCCAAAATGAAAAATTTTCAAAAGTGATATTCATCACTGCTCTACAATGATGC
>FIZV01019480.1:0-12875 GCA_900050545.1 Trionymus perrisii | reverse complement strand
TTTTATTTTAATTTCTTTAAAATTTTTATTTTTTGGTTTTTTTTTTTTTTTTTTTTTTTTTTTTGCAGTTCATGAGGAATAATTAAATAGGTATTACAGATGTGAAAGTTATTGTTAACATAACCTACAGCTCCTATTTAGATCGTTCCTTACGTACATGAAAATTTGCAGCAAAAAAAACTGTCTCTGTTTGCTTAAAGATGACGCGTTTTGAGCCAACATTTTCGAAACGTTTTATAATAATATAGAAAGGAATAAAAAATAATGTTTCAAATTGAAGCATGTGAGCATCACGAAATGTTAAAGCTAAATATTTGTAAAAAATTTGAGTATATTGACATTTGATTTCATATTATCTGTAATCACCCGAGATTTAGCTCATAGTTTTATCGCTAATTATTAAAATCTAGTTTACTTCAATTATTTTCATTTGAAGAGCTGTCGTTCCTGTGTAATCCTACATGCGGAACCTACCTATCTATATAATTATTGTTTCTTTCTATGATAAAAAACAATGATGAAAGTATAGGTGGATAAACGAAGCAAAAATAGAGGATAAAGCCTACATCAAAATGCAAAAATTAAACACTGAATAACATTTTTTGTGACTTTTACCAATAGTTTTCGAGGTTATGTAGGTAAATCTCGATGGAATTGTGATCATTTTTCTATTGTTATTTGTATTTTTATAAAAATATATAAAGTCAACATCATTTTTGCCGGTTTTGTTCAATAGCTAGACATGAGATATGTACCTCCTTGGGTTCCTTGGGTAAAGTCTAGGTACATAATGGTACATACTATGTAATGTAACATCATGATCATCATCATTTCGATTCGTGTAATAAACAATTGAACGAATATTCTGTGGATCATTCAGCTTCAGCCAATCGTTTTTTCGGAAGTAAATTAAAAAGTTAGGTGTAACTGTAAATTACGAAAATAATATGAGAGGCTGTCAATCGCTATTTTGATTGAAATTAAAAATTCGACAATCTTGATTTCGTGATTCGAGCGTAACATCAATTCATGTTTCTATTCGTGGTTACACTGATGCATTGCGAAATCGAACAATCGAACCACCTGTTGAATGCTTGTTGAATGTAGTTTGTAAAAATGATTGTGAATTTTGTTGTTACAGCAACACATAGGAGTATCATCATGGTATCATCTCACTTATCTTATTTTTTTCTGTAGTATCAAAACTCAAAAGAAGCAGTTACTAACAATGAGTTTGAGTATAAATAGTTATTCATGTACTCGAAGAGTAAGAACAAACAGTGTAGTAGGTGATTAATTACTAAAATTCGTTGATTGGTTCGCTGCGAAATGTAATCAAATTGTGAATTATTTGATGTGAATCGTGAATTTTTACTCGCACTTGGTTGTGAAATCCGCGTAAATGTTGATTCTGTTTCCGGTCAGTTTAATAATAATATGTGTTTTCCATTCGTAAGTCATAAATCATAAATACGTTGTAGTTACGATTAAGCATTCATTTATTTATCCATTAACGCACCGTGTTTGTACAAGTAGGTACCTAGTTACATGTTGAACGGAATATCATTGTTGAAACTGCAAAAGTACACC
This sequence comes from Trionymus perrisii, assembly GCA_900050545.1. Taxonomy (NCBI): domain Eukaryota; kingdom Metazoa; phylum Arthropoda; class Insecta; order Hemiptera; family Pseudococcidae; genus Trionymus; species Trionymus perrisii. Next base: position 11,285 of record FIZV01019480.1, on the reverse strand, counting down.
CAGTATCCAGTTCCAATTTTTTTTCTTCGGTCGAGTACGCTTAAATTTTCACAAAATTCGTGCATCGTACATACTAGTGCCCAAGGTGGTTGAGTAATCAGACGTAAAGTTGATTCAAGTATCAAGAGTATTCAGGAAATGATGATTCAGAAGTTGAGCTATGTGACGACCTAGAGTTACAATATTGTCTTTCAGATACCTAGAAAAGAAGAAATCAACTCACGATCACAAGTTTGGAGTAGTGTATAATTCGGGTATGTAAGTAGTATAATATTATGTGATGTGAGGTAGTCTGTGCGTGTAATCTTCGTTTCGCAGATCGTATGCAAGCGATGTTGAACTATTGGTATAACTCTACAATCTAGCATTCTAGCTAGAGAACATGCCTAGAAGTACAGAATGCAGCGTAGCGATATTATTATATAAGTAATTACATACTATGTACTCTTTCTCATTGGATGAGATGAATGATTCCCTTCTCACGTTGATTTTCTCCCCTCTCGCATTTATGTAAGGCCAAGTTCTTTGTGATATTATTTTATTAGCTTTAACCATAACCATTGCTGTTAATGTAACCCAACGATTTCGGAGTTCCATCGTTGGAGGGGAAGTTACAAGTTTGAATTTCTTCATTAGCGTTAGCCACGAACGCGAACGCGATCGCGATTTCCGTACACTCTCTGCGCTTAATACTCGACGTGCTGTTCGTCGTTTCGTTGACTCGTTGACTCGTTCGTCTCATGTCTTTCGGCGCGTTCTCCGCGTTCGAGGTCCGACGACTCCGGTGTAACTTGTTATTTAATCGCCTATTCTTCGTTGATGGTTGTTTTATGTTTTTTATTTCTATCCATTGCCGATTAAAAACTTACGCGTATTTCCCCTGAGCAATTTTCCGGCGCGTCTGAAAATCGTGGTCTTCATTTTTCGTGCGAGATGCCGGCATCTTAATTTTATAAATTTGACGTAAGTATCTAACCTGTAACCTACCGGGTGCCTACCGCCTACCTACCAAACCAATAATTCTTAGGTGTTCAATCTTTACCTCGCTTCATCATAAATTTTGATTTTCGAATATTTTTTCTTCGTTTTGAAAAATTTTCAGGTTTCACGTATGCTTATAATACGATTTTGGATTTAGAGCAAGGTAATTAATAACGGTAGATTTTTTAAAACTAATTTGCTAGACGTACAGGACTTTTGTTATAACTTATACACCGTCTCTTCAAAAATTTTTGGCTTTTAATTTAATTTACCTACTTACTCGCCAACTTCTAGTGGGCAATTGGGCATATTGATTACGTGTTAAGTTTCCATTTATTTAACGATTTATTTAATTATTTTTATACTTACTCGGTTATTTACTAACTTACTCTTATTTACGTCGAAATCAGAATGTCCGTTAGGCGTTAATTAAGTACGTAACCTATGTATTAATTTTTTGTTATACCGTGTACTGCTTTAAACTACCAACCTACTCTTGTCAAATTTATTCAGGTTCCCTTCGGTAAGAATTTCCATTTTTTAAATTTTTTTTTTGCGGGTCAATTAATTGCGTTTCGTTAGTCATTCTTCCTTAGGTATGTCGAAGCTATTCAGAAGAAACCTAATGTATCCTTATCTATTTTTTTTTCGCTTTGCCTTTGAAAATACTCGGAATCGCTTGTCTTTCTGTTTCCCAAATGGTAGATTTTTATCGCAGAAACACGTAGTCCATAGGTATTATTTTTGAAAGTAATTCAAACGCAACTTTCGTTCGTTTAGAAATTAATCATATTTTACCGCAATTTTCAGCTACCTAATTAGAAAAAAACGGTCACTAGCTCTCATGGATGCGTGTGTTTCTCGTGCATGTTATCATAGTATTTCGCCTGTCATGACTAGATCCACACTCATCCATTGCCTGTGACACTATACTCGCAATGTAACTTTAATTTACATATGTCTTCTTGGTCTTTTACGTAACCTTCCCAAGCTGATTTTTGTTCGATGACAGCTGCCGATCGAGCGGACATGAAACCATCTACACACGTAGCTAAGGTTAGAGTGTATCAATTTTGTTGGAATTTTTATATTATTAATAATCGATTCGTTTACGTATCGGATAGACTCGCTGAAGTGCACCGAAATGAACTGTTAATACTAAACTATACCTTAGCCATTCGAGTGAATATCATATAATACGAGACGAGTGTAATTCGGAGAGACCGTACGAACACCTGATCTGAGCCTGAAGGACACTACACGAACGAAAAGTACCCTACCACCCTACGAGCGATGGTGCCGATGGTTCAAAATTCGAATGAAATTCTCGACGAACGTTACTTACCTATTATTAAATTTTACTTCGATCTCTTCGATTCGCGTTCACTTTTATTTTTTCTGGCCTTCGGTGACGCTGAAATTGTGTGGGAAAATGAAATTTTCCGATTACTGCCAACGCTAGAACCAACACACCCGCATACAGTGCGCATACCTCGACCTACCAACTGATCGTGTTGATAAAGATTTCCCCCTTACTCGTATTTATTGTATTATATTAGTTTTTCAGGTATTTATTTCATCGATTTTTAAATTCGTAAAAAATTTATCGTCTCGTCGGCGTACGCTGTATTTGAAAATTTCGATTGTATTCGTATTTTATTGCGTAGGTATCGAACTTACTATTTGTGCATACAAATAGGACGTACATAAATACAATATACAATATATTATACATTTATATCGAAGTAAACATTTGATCTGAACTACGTAGTTTGAACGTAACCTACCCAAGTACCTACCTACCTGTACCTACAAATGTGTATCTCTAGGAAAGGACAGGCGAATCAACGAACTTTCATTATTATTATCAATTACATACAACCTTAGACCCGGATTATCTGATGCTACGTCACGCGCCAAAGTAATTTGTCGATAAGGCATTTGTGAGGATTTTTTTTTCTTTTCTTTTCGTCGAATTAAAATTCACTCGTCGGCATCGGCTTCCTTCCAACTTTTCGTCTCGAGTTTTTTTCTGAAAGCGTCGCGTACGGAATTCAAATGAAATAATAAAACAAAAATTATATCGATTTTTCTAAAAATTTATAATTTTCCTCGTTCCCGATTCATCATTTGAGGTATACATATGTAGATGTAGGTATTGTACTTGATTGGTACTGGTAGTTGGTGGTAAGACGATTAGCTTCATAGCCCACGAATGATCGTTATCTTTTCGTTTGAGTTGATAAAACTCGAGAAATTTTATTCGATTTATTGATCAGGCATCATAATTAGATACACCCGGCCATCTACATTATTATGTATTTGTAAAAGCTAGTACCTATAGGTGCAACAGTCTTTTCCGAATACATACAATTTTTTTTTCTCAAGTAGATACCCCTATCAAAATGATGTAAAATGATGAAGTTAATAATAACATTTTTGAAAAGCGGATGATTCGATGGAAAAAAAATGAAGTGAAGACAAAAAGAAAGAAAGAAAGAAAGAAAGGAATAGAGAGAGAAAGAATGAACGAAAGAAAAAAAATGAAAAAACCAGTTACCGATCGTCGGCTCAGGTATGCGTCGTCTAAAAACTGGTTTTTCTCTCAGTCCCTCTACCTCCCTCGTCTGATTCTTCCATTCCACTATAAATGTCGAGCTCTTATTATATATATTTAATGGAGAATAAACTGGTTTTACCGAGCGAGACGACGGAAAAAGTATACGTTCGTTTTCAACGCGAGTTGTGGCGAGTACAACATGTACCTAAAGCTATAGATATTAGGTACACGTTGCCTTGTTTAAAAAAGAAGAAGAGAAGAAGAAGAAGAAGAAGAAGAAGAAGAAAACGAAAAAAAAGGTTTGAAAAATCTTCTTTGTCGAAGAACAAGAAGTTGATTATTAAGGTACGAAACTATAGGAATACGAGTGCAAGTCGTACGTGTAGGCGGGATTTGATTTACATTAGGTAGGTACTCTTTAATAAACTGTAGCGTTTCAGACTCAGGTATGCGTCTATGGTCCCTGTAGAAAAAGGTATATATATAGCTACAGCTACACATACCTATTGGCTATTACCTAGTACCTTACCTACTACCTAGACCTACAACTACGTACATCGCACATCTAGATGTACGCACTACGCAGCACGAAGTTATAGACATTTTTATGTATGTACTACGAGTACAACTACTCGTAGGTAGCTAGGTACCTATATTATAGTTATGTACGCCGTGTGCATACATATATTATTTAATATTTATACCTATCTACGTTTGCTTCTTGTTTAGCTTTTCTCAATTACAGACGAGTAAGCAGAAGCAGAACTGCTGAGTACGAGAAAATGACGAAATTACCGGTTACCGAGTCTAGCACGAAGTACGCGACGTCGACGACGCGGATTATTGTTTCGTTTTATTAGGTACCTCTACCTACTACCTACCTATTTGCTTAGTACTCTTACTTTACATCCATATTCGGTACTTACGAGTAAGTAGGCACCAGGCAGTAGGCAGTGGGCAGTGGTAACGAAAACCGTATGGCCTGCAGGCTAGAGCACTACATGAACCACATTCGTGTATTCCTCAGCAATACATGGAATAATTAAGAAAAATGTATTGTACATCGGTACAAATGAAATAGGTATCTTCCTCAGAGATTAAATCACGTACGAGTAGCATTGTTAAATGTGCATCGCGAATATTTAAACAACATCGATATCTAGATGAGTTAATTAATGATCGGATTTCCAGAGATCACATCAGGAGTTCAGGACGGGAACCCTGCAATTGCGCCGATTTGTCAAAGTGCTATGCTGGAAATTGCGCCGGGTGTTCAAAATAGTATATACCAGCAGTTGCGCCGATGCGCCGATGCGCCGATTTTAGAAAATTGGAATGAACAATGTATGAATGAATCGCTCAGTCGCATAAGTTATCTGGATTGATAAAGTGGTGGATATTTCTGTATCTGTACACCACTGCATGAGTATCGGATAACTGCTTCAATTAATTGTTATTTCTTGACAATGAATGTTATCTGGGCTTGCAAGTTGCATTGGTTGAATGCACTTCCTGTATTTATTCTCATTCGGCAAGTGTCGATCATAAAAGTAATAACGAGTTCTCATCTGCATAAAAATGTCCAATTTTCGATTATGTTGTACTGAAAAACGTAAACCTATAAGCAGCGTTTCCTCCTCAATTATGGGCGTCAATAGACGAACACGGGAAGAACTACAAATGCGTGTGAGGCTTTTCATTCAACCTTGAGAGTTGAGAACCTACTTCTCACATACACATCCCGGCATATGTACTTTTATTCTCGCTTTACGTCATCTACAGAATCATTCTACAATATGCCCCAAAGAACCAAGAAAACTGCATTCGCGTTGCCAGGACCAGGACTGGAAGAAGTTTCTTGGAGATATGGCCAAGCAGTACAAAAACAAGAAACTGACGCGACTTCAATATGTACAGAAAATTTGCTACCATTACTCCAAGACGTACCTAATACCTAATAACAGAACTTATATCAGTAATCCTAATCCCTAGTACCTTACCTATGTACCTGCTTACCTATACCTAATCATAAGAACCGAATTTTTTAACCACACCAGAATTACGATTCTTACAGTCCGCAGTCTGAGGAAGTGGGACGGGAAGATTCGTCCTTTTGATTGGCGCAATTCCCCTTATTCATATATTTTTATTTGGCGCAATTTCGGGTACAAAACTTTTTCTACTCAGCGCAATTCAGGGTATCTTTGGCGCAATTGCCTAGTAGCCTTCAGGACGGCTACATTCATCATTAAAAAAGAATAAAATTTTTTTTTTATTAGTTTGGGTTGAGTTAATTTTGAAAAATTGTCATTTTTTGTTCTGTTTATCTAACCGCCTCGCCCTCTCCCTCCCCTTCCCCAAACAGATCCTTCTCATGAATTTTACATAAAAAATTTGAGCAATACATCATACATGACAAAATTCTAAGTTTCCACCCCTGCCAGTAGGTAGTAGGTTAGGAACGTTACGTTGCGTTAGTTTAATTAAATTAGCGCGATAAACAAACTGCCTCGTCGCGATGCGGGAAAAAGAAGCGAATTGATGAGAAAGAATGATGCGATGCGATGCGACGCGACGCGACGCGTAGAGATGCGGGTAAAGCGTGTCTCGCGTACATCATCGAGCATCGACTCTTCTTCAAAGATTAGGAGACGGGAGGACGGGACGCAACGCGACGCGACGCCGACGCATGCTACCGCTACGGGCCAATTGTGAAACGAAATTGTGGTCACACGGCTGTAGCTTTAGCTGTACGCTCTAGGTAGTATTAGTATTAGATTAGTACGAGTAGGTATTCCTCGATACCCGTGCTTACTCTTGTTTGAATTATTTATGTGCCGTGTGTACGATTGAGCGATATTTTTGATGTTTTGTGTCTTGTGAGTTGTGTGTTGTGTTGTGTTGGAAAACTGCATTTATGCTGGTACTGGTAGCCACGCGCAGCAATTCCGACTCTTCTCACTTCCCTTCACTGCAGGTACCAAATTACCCTCAACTGACATAGGGTGCGAGATGCGAGATTTATTTTCACCTACTCGCGAGATAATACGAGTACAAGCAAGAGCCAAGAGGGCTGAGGATTACGTTCACAGATCACGATTTGGGTTGGGTACCTTACCAACAGAACAACCGAAATCGTTCCTCATACCTCTATCTAGTATCTACTCCTATGTACTACTTGTAGAAATGTAGACCAGTAGACTGGTAGCAGCTACGTTCTTCTCGCGTATAGTTGGACCGGTTTTCACCCTAGAATCTTTTCTTACATATATATGATGTAGGTACTAGGTACCTATATTAAGATGGCGATCGCGTTTAGGAAACTACATATAAGTACATATTCTGCGACGTGTCTTCCCTACACGGCGCCATTCACCTGGTTTTTTCTACCCTCTGTTAGCACATCTCCCTTCGCAAATAGTTGTAACGGGTATCCTTGTCCTTATCGTCTCGGACCGGACTCGGAGTCGGATAGTCGCCATTCTCTTCGCCGCAATTCGCATCGTTACGATGCGTCGCGTCGCGTCACGTCACGTCACGTCGGATGCTTTACACAATCGCAATTTGCATCGTATGGGCATGGGGTCGCTCAACCGCCAATCGTAGTTCAAAAAATGAACGTCGGTTCCCATCTCGTAACGATCACAAGTTTAACGAAGGCAACCACAACGCAACGTAAATATTTCAAAAATTAAAATGGCCATTCCTCGAGAGCGCAATCGAGCGCTCATTTAAGCGATGTTCTCGAATATTATTTAATTAGGTATGTGTACAAATAAATAACGTAAGAAATCCATTCCTCAAATCGCCAATTAGAAACAATAATTTTGACAAATTTTCGTTAGAAGGGCAATTCTCCAAAAATGTGCAAATTCTTGTCTCCTATGATTTTTTCAAAAACTATTCATGGTATGAGTGTAAGTACTTTTTTCACAATAAGTAGAAGCACCATCCCACCCCCTTCATGGGCCACAACATATTATGCATTTTACCCCCTCCCCCCACCGTATGGATCTTCCTTGACCCCAAAAAGTTCCATCGTCGTGGGCTGTATTTTCAAAAAATGAATGCAAATAGAGGATTTTTTTCTGGAAAAAATGCCAATACATATTATTAAGGGTGTGAGGGTCTATCCATGGTTATATGGTTGATCATCATAAAAATTGTATAGAAAGTCAGCGGTGAAGTCCCAAAGTTTGTCTCACGGATTGTGTTACTTACTTGTGTTCCATCATAGTTCCAACATAAATCCATCGTCGTGGCTAAATTTTCAAAAAAAAAAAATTATGCAGAGTGTTATGCGATTACACTGGCTTGTTTTACTCGGAAGAGCATTATCTGCATTCAAAATTTCAAATTTTATTAACGTTATCCGTTCTGCGATGCAATAAGTATATGTGAAAATTTTGATGTGTCCAGAAAAAATGTTCCATCGTCGTGGCTTATCATTTCTCAGTTTGGAAATGGCGCGCGAATCCGCAAAATGAGAAAAAACATGTAAATTGTAAGTACAACATCATTGCTGCATAAATAATTGAAAAATAATCAAATCTATGGTCCAAAATGAAAATAAACTGAAGAATTTTCTTGTGTTGTGGACATTCCTTCGTCGTGGTCGGCGGGTCGCCACAACGATGGAAAATTTTTAAATCTCCCCCTCCCCTCGTTTGAAAGATGAATTTATCCCAACGTCCCCAATGCCATAAAAAGGATCTGGAGTATCCATTTTTGACTTTTTTTTGAATTTTGGAAAAAAATTCATTTTTGTATTTTAAAATTTCAGAGCTGAAATAGGTATGCATATTTTCTGAGAATTACATAGGAGTGGTTGACGATATATGCCTCATACCTGGCAACGTTGCTGCTTTCCCGACTAAATTGTAGCCATTCTTAGATTAACAGTAGCTCTATACAGGTCTAAGCCAAGTTTGTAAAAGTGAAATGACTAAAGGATGGCGAGTATAATTATTTTCACGATGTACACGATCCAACGACCCGCATCCCGTACATAAGTAGGTAGGTTTTTTTTTTTTTTTTTTTTTGAAGGACTCAGCGCCATGCCATGCCATGCCGCCGACCGACGGCTGTCGTTTAATTTAGCGTCATTGAAGCCACCACAAGACAAGGTTTCTGACCTATTTAGATGGTCAACTAACAAGCGTAAACGTGTGTAAGCGATGCTGGTATTCAAATCGCGGATACCCGCTATCAATTATTCTACGCGTATTCCAGCATGATGCATGATGCTGATGCTAATGCTACATACGTGTCGTAGAGCGTAGATGTACTTCCATTCGTATCAAGTTTACTTTACACGTGGACAGTTTGTTGTTCTAGGAAAATAGATAGGTACTTTACTTCTACTGTGTGCCTGTGCCAATGTAAACAGTAAAGACAGTAAACTTGCTCATACCCTGAGATATAAAATAGCAACCCAGCAACTTTTGATAGTTGAAAAATACTGCTTCACTGTCTCTGCAATTTCACATCACGTGACCATCAAACTTGATTCTCATTGGTTGGCGGCAGATTAGCGTATTAGATGATAAAGCTGATATAGTTATAGGTAATTTTATAAATAATTCCTGTTTTTCTTCGTAAAAATTTCAATTCAAAATACATATGTCTGATATTATAGTAGCTAAATGAAACCGAAATACCTATACTACAGTCGTAAAATGGAGCTTACAAACAATAGAAAAGGCACCAAATATCGAACACTACACTATATGGTTTTTACGTTCTATGGGTGCATATTTCAAATAATTAATCGAATAAATTTCAAATTAAATTCGAGTAAAAAATAAAAACTTTGATGATAGGTATCACTTAATCGATGGCTAATCATAATGAACAGCGAGTCTTTTTGCTGTCTATGTGTAAACAGGATCGCTTCAAGTTAGTTTACTTGCTCCTACTTTTTTCACTTTCCTAGGACAGCAAACTGTCCACGTGTAAACCTAGCTTTACAAACAACGCTAGCCAATATAAGTACCACCACGACCAAGACGTATGAGTGCCAGTCTGGCAGTAAGTACCTAGGGCAGGTACAATACTTGGTTGGTTTGATTATGTGGAATTGAGCGAGTAAGCATGGGTAGACACGGCTGAAGAAAAATCGTGACGGGATAGCGATGCTTCTCTGCTTATTACGAGGCAATTTCGAAACTGCCATCGTTAGTTTTTCGTTGTATAGGTAAAGGTAATTTTATGTGCGTCTGCGTAATGCATGTTGGTAGGTTGAATCACGAAGGTAAACGAAAAGTAGGTAGGTAGGTAGGTAGGTAGGTAGGTAGGTACGTAAAGGCGGAGGGCAGAAGATTAAGTTCATCTATCAGAGGTGCACTAAACATTGCAGATACCAACGTTGAGAAAGGAGCAGATCTTAATACCTACCTAATTAATATTCGACTTCGTAGAGCCATTTTCAGTTTCAGGCTTCAGTTCTCTTCGGCTGTGGCCAAGCTGACAAGCTGAGAGAGCGAGATGAGAGGACAAGACTAGACGAGCAAAACAGTACCGAACAGAAAACAGAATAAACGCGCATACCCGTACGTTCGACAAAGGAATAAAGAAGAAAGGAACCAGTTTCCAACAAACGATGCTCTTTACCTGGCGTCCAGCAGACGGCGGCAGAAGAGGATAGAAATTATAATGGCATGAAACATTGGTCATCGACGATGGTGTGAATGTGTGCGAGTGTGTTATGTGTACAGTACCTATGTAAGTAGAGTACAGGTACCATTGCTACCTATATCTACCTATACCTACGTACGTAGTACGTAGACGTACGTTTCGAGTGAAAGAAGTAAACAGAGAAAAAAATCGCAATGTTTGGTTTGAAAAGAGCGAGACGAAGGCGGAAGGCGATTAAGTAAAGGTTGGTCTCCCCATGAGAGGCAAATACCAAAGAAATGAAGTATCACTGCGGGTGTAGGAGACGGTGTTTTTAGGTAGGTAAATTCGATCATGATGGCCGGGCCGGGATGCGTTCGTAAGTACTCGTATATGCTGTACTGTATCCAAAATCCAAGTAAGTACTTCAGCGGCAATCAAGACACACGGCTACAGGCTACAGGCTACAGAGTACCTACTATGTTGAAGCTGATATTCTAAATTCTACCTCGTTGTAAGATCTAGTTGTTTCGAGCTCAAATTTCGAATTTTACTGTAGGTAAGATGTTTTTGATTTATTCCAAATCGAATATCGACACTGGAAAAAAATTATTCCCATTGAAACAACTTCTCGTTATTATCAACTACGTGTACTTAACTACTTACGTAGTACGTACCAGTCGTTTTCAACTTGCAACATCTTCGAGCATTACAATTCCAAGTCTGTATAATTTTTGGCGTCGAATGCAGGACATTTTTTTTGTTTACAATTGCCGAGTGCCGGAAACTGTCTTTTAACGTACGTTTACGTAGGTAATTCATCATCTGTCGTCCCTCATCTGAATTTACCTATTCGATTTCCTTCAAGTTTGGTTCAAGCTATTGAAATGACGACAAGATGAAAGTTTAACGGTCGCATTTGAAATAAATTGCAATTACTCCTCGTAGTTAGCGAATAAAATGTCCAAAATAGGATATTGATGTATTTCTTTCTTCTTCCCTGCGTTTTAAAAAAACAAATCTGTACACTAAAGCGCCGAAGATGGAAGTCCAATTTTTTTCGACTTGGAGATTTTCGTAGTTTATGAACCTACAAGTGTCAAAAAATCAAAAAACGTAAAAACCTCAG
>FIZV01019439.1:0-10724 GCA_900050545.1 Trionymus perrisii | reverse complement strand
AATTATGATAATTCTTCAAAAAAGATCTCGCTCAGCGGTACGCGGGGAAAGATCTCAGAATCATAAATTCGGCTTTGAGTAGCATCTTGACTGCTATGCGTTTTTTTTTTTACTATTGCAGCGTCGATACGTCTTTCGAAGGAATACGTTTGTATTCTATTGAATAGTGCGTATAATTTTTGATAGGAAGAGCGTTCCGACGCCCTTCTTTACTTTTTGTCATAGTTGGTTGTGCGTGAAAGCGCACGCCAAATAAATAGATAGGTTTTCATAGGTAGAGCGTATACGCTCAACCTTGAAATTTACATACATACTTTCCTATATCTACGTATAGGACGAGCGTCACGATGCTCGTCTTGGACCAATTACCCATAGGTGGTTATCAATACGTGTGAATAACTGTTTTTCTTTTCAGCAAACGTCTCTCGACAGAGTAGGTCTAGTACCTACTCAGTTGTACAGAGCGTAATTTTTGATAGGGACGAGCAATCCGACGCACTCCCTTACTATAATTATTAGCTAAATAGTATCTCAGAAATAATTATTTGTATCAGGTCGAGCGTACATACGCTCGCCCTACATATTATTTAAATAGGTACCTACCTAATCAGAAACCTATGTATAGGTAGAGCGTTTCGAAGCTCATCCTTGATCAAACGCTTATTCTAACATAAAGGCAGCCTTGTGCGTAGTATCGGGTTAGAATAAGAAAGGCTAAGAGTTAACCGATACACTATGAAATCAAATAATAAATTTCAAGAAATTAGATTTACAATTTTAAAAAATAGTGATAACTAATATTTTGAAAAATTGAAAAAAAAATTGGCCAAAAAAGTAAAAACTGAATTTAAAACAACTAAAAATTCAGAATTGAATACACAAAATTTCAAAAAATAAAATTAATTTAAGAGTTGAAAAAATTGGTTTCATAAAATCAAAACACTTGAAAACGGAAAAATAAGAATTCTATTTTTAAAAAAGTACAGTATTTATATTTAATTAAAAATCGTACGAAGATTGAGAATGAGAACAAGAACTCAGAACTCACAAGAACAAACGAAACGAACCACTTTTTCCGGCGTTGGGGGTGTTTTTTGGATGTTTTTGTCTTTTTGCAGGCATTTTCAAATTTTTTCAAAAATATCGATATTTTTTTTCAATATCGATATTTTTGATATTTTTTTAATATCGATATATCGAAGTAAATATCGATATATCGTCACCACTAGTCACATCACACATGAATCAACTACTCGCGGAGCTCGTATTACAAAAATTTACCTATTCAAAATTTTCTTCAGTTTGTAATCTACCTTTGGTATCTGGCAAGATTTTGATTGACAAAATTCAAGTATAGTGTATTTTTCATTTCTCTATTTTTTCATTTAAAAATTTTTTTTTTGTGTGAAAATTTTGCTTTGTGACATCATATATTTATGACTTTTATTGATTTTGGTTAAAACATTTTTTGTAAAAATTGAAAAAAAAGAAAAGAAAAAACACCTTCTTTGACCTTGTCACTGTTGAACTTTTTTCATATTTTTTTTATTGCTCCAAAAAAAATAAATACATATATATAACGGGGCTCGAAAATGAAAACTAGCTAGCGATCGACGTCAATAAAAACGTCACCAACGAAGCGATTAAAGTCGCCACTTGTGATGGTATAGGTAAAGCTCTCAACAAATCCGTCATTTATCACGTCACCATTTCAAATTGCGACATTGCGTAACGATTTTCTCGAAGTAAGCTGCGTAACGTTACGGGAAATACACATTCATCAATAGACTTGATACAACAGTGGCAGAGTGTGCACGTTTAGGAAGGTAAATGGATAATACGCGGAACCTTAATTAGACACAATAGACGGTAGAAAATAAAGGTGTACCTGTTTGAGAGACGCCGCAATAATATAACAATGGGACGGGTTGCGAAGAAATGGAAATATGTTGAAATTATTTTACAAAGGTGGAAAAGTATTAAGGGTGTACACGCGTCGAATATCGAATATGCCTAAAAGGTGAATACTTGAACGTGTCGAGGTTTTGATTAGTACCTCTGTATAGGTTTGTTAGGTATGGGTATACGTCAGTGGTATATAATTCGGTAAAGAAATTCGTGTTTACATCGAGTTGCCACGGAAAGAATTACTGAAAGAAAGCTCAACAGAGTTGGGGAAATATGTCATGTGTGAATAACATCGATAAAAGCTTTTCCCATATACAAAGTTTCGTGTTACATTTTTAAATCTATAAATTTCACCATTTATTTACTCACGAAAGGTATTAATGTGATTGAGGTTTAACTCGTAGGTACGTAATACAAACACCGACCAAATACGATATTATGTTATTAATTTTTCACCTTTGGCATCGTTCGACGATAATTTTTGTCTAGCGAATTATCAACTTTTTTTCCATATCAAAGTCTTCTATCTCTGAATATTTATGGCTTTTGAAAATCAATTCTAAGAAATTAATTAAACGATAGGGGTTCCCTCTCGCTCTTTTTACACTTTTTTTACGACTTAAAAATTTCAAAAAAAAAATAAAATAAAATAACTATCGAGTTGATTACTTTGGTATTTTGAACTTTGATACTCGTAACTCGTAAACGTAATGTAGTAATTTACCGCTAGGTATCAATTTAGACGAAATAATTGAAAAATAATCGTTCGATTACAGTGCTATTATAAAGCTTTAAATTTCAAGCCAGCCAAAAAGGCTGCGATGAATTATTTTATTAGCGTTTTACTTTCTATCAGATTTTGGCTGCTGTTCAATATGTAAGTACATAGCCAGAACATTGATAGAAAACTTTCTGGCAGATTGAGCTCGTGTTTTCGTTTATGTAAGGTATTAAAGTGATACTTCACCGATAACGATATGGAGTCGTATTTTTACAACCAGTCGTGCTTATTTCCAATTGTTTACTTGGTAATTACCGCGCGTACTAAATAAATAAATAACTTCATCAGTGACGATTCCAGTATGCCGAAGGAGCGAAGACACTATAAATAAATATACGATAGTTATGTTGCGTGTTTTTGTTTCGAGATGATTTGTTTCGACTTCGAGTTCGTATATTTACGAGCGATAGTTAGCAAACTTGTCTCAAGTTGGAAATAAGGGTCCTTAAAAACCGAACAATCGATATATTATGCGAAGTTATGAAACTAATCAAATCCTTTTTCTGGAGATTTTTTTTCATTTTGAGTTCTGGACAAGTGTGGTTTTAGTTTAGGCTTGCAGATGTTGTAAGATTTGAAATAAGCAGATCAGAACCATTGAAAATCACGAAATCAATTTTTTATCAACCAAATTTCATCTCTTGATTATCCCCTCTTTCTTGACCTTGTTCGTATTTAACGAGTAGGGTTTCGCTTGAGCATGAAAATTATTTAAAATTTTGAATAACTGCCCTCAAATTGAGAATTTTTTTAAATATTTGCCTGATTTTTTTGATGGAGGGGGGGATTTAACTTTTATAGAGAAAAGTTTCTCGATTTTTTGTAGCAAAAATCTTTCTCATGCATTTTGAGAAGAAAAGCTTTCCATTTTTTTTGAAAAAAACACCGCTATTTATTGGAGTCGGCATTGAAAAATTTCTTAATTCTTAAAAAAAAAATTGGAAGAAAAAAAAATCACTTGATTTTTTTTGAGTCAGCAAAGAAAAATTCCTCGATTTCTTTATAAAACCTCAATTTTTGGAGAATTTTATTCTTATTTATTAGGATAAAAATGACTACTTCCTACATTTTACAGATATAAATCTCTTTAATGGTTTTGAAAAAAAAAACACTTTTTTTTGAAGTAGAATTTTTTTTTTTAAATTACATCTTTGAAAAATAAAATTTTTTGATACCTTTTTATAGAAATTAAATTTTTCAATTTTTCTAGAGAAGTTTTTAAAAAATTTGGAGAAAATTCAAAAAAAAAAATTAGGGAATTCAAAAATTCTTCAATTTTTTTTACGAGAAAAAATTTTTCCAATTTTTTTAATCAATTTTTTTCAAACTACCTATTTTTGGATTTTTTTTTTTAAATTATCAATTATTACTAAGCAGTATTATCATTATTGGGGTAAAAATGCCTATTTCTTTAATTCTTAAAGAAATAAGTCTTTTAATTGTTTTGAAGAAAAAAATCTCTGTTTTTCTTAAGCAGAAAATTTTTAAATATAACTAATTTTAAAAAAAACAGTTTTTCAAATTTTTGAAGAAATAATTTTACAATTTTTTTTTTGATATTGAATTTTTCTTAAATTTTTGAGAAACTATATTAAATAATTTTTTCAATTTTTTTAGAGACATTTTTAAAACATTTGAGGAAAAATTAAAATGTTTTAGGAGGAAGAAAAAATTCTTTCTTCAATTTCTTAAGTTCAATTTTATTTGGAGGAATACTTTTGATTTCAAGAAAATAAAGTGAAAATTACCCAGTTCTTTTGATAGAAACATTTTTTAGAAAAATTTTTAAAAATATTTGAGGTAAAATTGAATTTTTTTTTGAGGAATTGAAGAAAAAAAATCTTCATTTTTTTTTTGAAGAAAAAATTCTCCAATTTCTTTAGTTTAATGTTATTTGGAGAAATACATTTTTTCATTTTTTTTTTCAAAATTTTACAGTTCTCCACTGATTTTGTCATTTCTTTTTTTGTGTGATTTTTTTTTAGTAATTTTTACTCCTTTTTTTTTTGAAAATATTAAGGGTGAAATAGGGGTTGACATGCAGAAATTGATAGAAAATCGCCACGTAAATCGATTTATACTCGTAGGTTTTCAAGTATGCTTAGCTCGATTTTGAACTCATTTTTCATTTAATTCAGTTGAAATTTGTTCGTAAAAAAATTATAATTCTCTTAGGTTCAAATTTTTGTGAAAAAAGAGTAACAAATATTTGTTCAAATCAGGAAACAACGAAACACGATTTAGATTTCAATTCATGAGTAGGTTTATCAACGATTAGGTAATTAAATTGTACGGTATGCTCGCACAAGTCCATTTTATTGTTGATAAAAATTGAAAGCTCGGAAGAGTAATTAAATTAACGTTCATTAGATATCAATTGGAATTATCGCTTGACTTGTTCATATTAGGAACATGCAATAAATGATCAAAAGTTGAAAGATGATTTAGTGCGAGGGTAACCCACGTTTGAAATTCATTTCCCCCTCTGGTTTGACATTGATTGTGTACTTGGGAACAAAGCAGCATTTTGATCGAGTCGCACTGGCATGGCAGAATGCTGCCAGGTTGATATTGGGCTCGACTGCGTTGCTTATGCATTTAAAAAAACGCTCATTCGGTTCACAATACGCGCGGCTCAGATCTTAAAAATTAGAACGACGATGAACAGTATCGAGTATATGGTCTGCTTTAAGGGTACAATATACTATGCACAGACAGACGCTCGAGCTGAATAAAACAGATGCTCGGTAAGATACAAATATCTCAGACAAGATGTATAGTTTAGATACTTGTATATCTACATATTATATTTATATATATGTGCTATAGGTACTGCTCACATGCACACACGTGCCCTGTATCTTATTCACATCTATCTAAACTCGAACATGTCTCGGAGCACGCGTTCAATTTTCTTTTTTATAATGTACAAATACGAATATTATACGGCATTTTTTTTGTCGTCTGCTTCGCGCTCATCTTCCTGAATCCAGTTCTAACCTATGGCCGAATATCCTAATTCTGCAGTATATTCGTCATTATAATATCTTTGCGTTGGTCGCATTCGCCACCAATACAACCATGCCCTCGGTTGTCGATGAATTAACCGTATTATACCGGCGATTAATTCTTTAAACAGCGCGGTTAAATTTTAACCGGTTTTTTTCTTCACTTGGTAGTCGAACCTCGGAACAGTTGCGTATCACCGTTGATAATTTCGACCGCAACGTTTTTAATTAACTGCTACCGATGGTAAACAGTTGGGTGTTTTGTGGGTTTCGAAGTGTCGGTTGTCATTGTTGTTGTTGTTGAGGGAGATCTACAGTGCGTGTTTATTTTTGGCTCGTATTAACAGTTTAACACCCCCAGTAGATAGGTATGAAGTTTCATCTTTGTATGTACAATGAGCATAGATACATGAGTTCAGATTTGATATTTACAAGATACCTATTCCTGCATCAGTTGGACTACATGAAAATAATATGTATTAATACTTGTATAGATCGTTAACAGAGATTTCGAGTCGGGTAAAATTAAAGTTAAACATGTCGGGAGTTGAGGTTTTTAATAAATGGTTCGTTTATCAAAACTCGAAATATTATCGGATCATATTAAAAAGGAATTAATTTTGCGGTTATTTTTAATCTTTCAACTTGTTAAAAATACCCAAGTCGAAAATTTTTATCACATTGTAAAAATGATAATAAAATATGAATTACATAAACGATAATCCAAATTCGAGCTTTTAATGCTACGTGTAAAAATACACAAGCTATACAATATAATAAGTAATTATTTAATCAACGATCAATGCACCCAGCCAAATAACTACTGCAAAAAGGGGAAGTTATTTCGACGTCGAGGTCGGGGAAAAAATCATTCATCTTTTATATCGAACAAGCTATACCGTTCATAATAGTTTGAAAACCTTTTGTAGCCACAGCTTACCCTTTTTAATTTGTCTAGTTCAGGGTGAAATCTTTACCCTTCTTTCAGCGTCAACATCCCTCTGTGCACGTTGATTGTATTGCAGAACAACAGAAGCCCTCCTAATTTGCGGATTATTTTCCTGCTTCTTTGAAACAGCGGTGGTGGTTTGCCACCCCACATTACGTATATTTTCGATCTGTTTTAGTTTTTCAAATTATTGACAATAAACGCTGCGAAATGAACCACCGAATGTATTGAGATCATATTTGTATGTTACGTTGTGCAGTATTATAATGTGGTATTTTTTAACGCGTCATGTAGGTCGTTAGCATGTAAGTATAATGTTGAGTGGAATGAAGCTGTGTTGTATGATGCATCTCGGGTATGTGGATGTGGTTCTTCTCTGCATAGTATGTGTCTACCTGCATGTATGTCTTGTAGGTATCTATACAACGTGAGAGGAGGGTTCTGGGGATGGAAAAACATACAAAAGATTCTTATTCCGGATAAGTGGGTTTAGTAGTGGTTGTGTATTAGTCGAATTCTTCGACGATATGTATCAGAATAATGGCACGAGGCGAAATACGCGACACGATGTATTTCTTTAGAGATGAAAGACATGTTGGGGATGATACTGACAATATGTGGAATTATTTAGCGAATTTGTATAGTGAATAGAGACGATCTTGTTGGTTTTTGGGTAGATTGAGTGAGTGTAACACGATGATATTGACGTTATGTGGACAGATTGGGCGGAGCTACACGATATATTGGCATGACTTGACATTACATAGGCTATGTATAGGGTGGAGCTACACGAAATATTGGCATGCCTCGATGTCACATAGGCATATAAGCGATATATTGGCATGGCCTTGACGTTACATTGGCGTATGGGGTGGAGCTACGCGATATATTGGCATGACCTTGACTTTACATAGGCATATAGGGCGGAGCTACGCAACATATGGAGAAGATTGTGACATTATGTTTTCTCAAATATGTAACAATTCATCCTTAATTGAGAACACCTCATATTTTTCTCATTTTCGAGTACAGAATTTTGAGAATTATTAATTATGAACTAGAAACTTTTTGAGCAATAGCAACCTTTGTACTTTCAAGTGCTTTTTCAACAACAACACTTTGAATTTCATGATTGCTGAAAAACTGTCGTTAGTGTTCTCAATTAGGCTCGTTGACCTTAATTTAATTTTTTAATTTTTTTTTAGTTTCACACGAATTTTTGATTTTTTCAAATTTCTAATTTTTATGTCCTCACAATTTCCAATTTTCAATTTTTTTCAATATTTGCAATTTTATTTACTTTTCATTTCAAGAGTTTATTTGATTTTTTTTTTCAATTTTTTTTG
Organism: Trionymus perrisii; assembly: GCA_900050545.1. Classification (NCBI taxonomy): domain Eukaryota; kingdom Metazoa; phylum Arthropoda; class Insecta; order Hemiptera; family Pseudococcidae; genus Trionymus; species Trionymus perrisii. The sequence goes on along the minus strand of FIZV01019439.1, from coordinate 2,732 downwards.
CATCTTCTAAAATACCTACTTATTTTATCTCCTAAAATTTTCAATTTTCCCAAAACTGGAAAAAGTTGAGCTTATTTTCCAAAGAAATATATTAATTTTTTATTGGATTTTTGAGTAGGAAAAAAAAGATTGAAGAATTACAATTATTGACTTTTCCATCTCAAAAATCAGATAAAATTCACGATTTAGTTTTGTTGAAAGTATTCGATATTACATTTGTGTGCAGGTAGGCATAGGTAGGCACTAGGCAGGCAACGCTTACATACGATGTATGCACGTTTTTACACTCGACGACAATTGAAAATTTTCATTCTCCATATCCTTTAACCTTCGTGTTTCATTTCCTTTCGACGAGTATAATCGTGCCAAGCATTTTCATCGTGCGACCCACAAACACACTAGCTCATGAGTATTTTTAAACCAATGAAATTATCGCGGTTTACGGTTACACCATTCTCATTTTCCGACCGATTTCATCCACATAGTAAAAATTCAGTCGCCGAAAATCCGGACACGATGAGAAGACTCGTATGGTGCTGATGTTGATGCTGGGTGTACGAAATCCAAACATAGTATACGTTCAACACACATCGAATGTTTATTCTACAACTTCACTTCCCCGAATCCCCGATTGTGCTAGTTCGCAGAGAAATGCTACTTGGTGGAGTTTTAACCAAACAGCTGAGCTCTCAGCACACACTGATCAAATGTACCGTGCCAATACGAGCAGTATGGGTGGTTGCGTACAAGTACGTTACGTACAACTACGACGTTTCCAGTACGCAACACATTCACCCTAAAAGACTTCATTAGGTACTTTATAGGCAACTTTAGTAACTTTTAAAACGAAACATTTTGGTTACAGATGCTGCTTGGGCACATAGTATACTCGTAGGTACATGTTCCTATTAACTCGCTCGCTCTTTTACCAAACTCGTTATTTTTTTCTCCAATAGTGGCCTCTGCGCCTGGAAATTCCAACGATTTTATCATAGTACAGCGTCGGTAAAAGAAAAGACTTAATAAAAAATACCTACTCGTACCTCTACCTACCTACCTACCTACCTACCGATGTTCGCTATTTTTCACGTGATTTTTTTTTCTTTCTTTGGGTTTAGTTTTACGTTCGCCTGCTCTGTTTTAACAATACCTTTTTCAGTTTACGTATGTATTTTTCCTTTTTGGGTTTAATTTTCTTAGGAGCATAAACGCAACCTTTTTCCAAAGCACAACGTGTGTACTTGTTTGTGTAGGCCGAATCGATTTTACCTGCGGAGATACATTTTCTTTTGGATGAAAATGGTTGTAGAACAAGTAAACTTGTTCAAAAAAGATTCAGTTTGAATTTTGGGTACTGGGTAGCTAATCTCGTTAAAATTGATTCGAGTTTCGGAAACGAAAAATTGAATATTATTGAGATTACCTTTGCAGCATTATAAAGCAGAGGCGTATTTGATAGTGAAGTTATGAAAGTCCAACATCCCTCCAAAATTTCAAAGAAATTAAATTTTATGAAGTGGTTATACCTAAATGTAAAAGTGGTGTTAAAAAAATTCTGGAAGATATTAAAAATACTATTTTCCGCATCGATTCAGACTTTCATGTTTCGTGGGATAAATTTTTAATTTTTGCATGTGATCAGTTTTAATCAATTAGGTATAATTTATGAAGATAAATTTTTATAAAAATTTTAAAAATTTGTACTTTCAAACAGTTTAAAAATTGAAAATTAAAAAAAAAATCCTAATTAGAATTATTTTTTATATTGATTTTTTTTTGGGGTGTGTGTAATTACTAAAAGAAACTTTTTAATTTTTTCTGATTTTTTTTTTTTTTTTGAATTTCTAATTACCTATAGAGATCAAAAAACTTCATCGTAAAAATAATCTTTGTGGAATTGAAAATTTTCAAAATATGATTTCTTTAAATTTTACACTTTCCTCTGCGCAGTAAGGAAAATAAAAAACGAAAAAAGAAAAAAACATCACTTGGAAAAAAGATACTAGTTTTTCTTTCTCTTTCCGATTGACTCACTCACTCGTCTCCTTCTACTTCTAGCCAACTCTCGTACACTCGCACAGATAATACACATTAGACATTACGCACACACGAATGACAAAATTTAAATAAATTTTAGACTGAGCTAATAATTAGCATTCGTGTGTAGTTTGTAAAACCAGAAACACAAACTATTTGCCTCTTTTGATGTTTTCCGCAGCGCAGCGTATTTTAAAAGTTACACCAAGTCGCGCGTACTACTCTGCAGTGCTTCCGCAGTTAACATTCTTGAATTGTTGAATACACGACGACATTTGTATGTAACCGGTTACGGTATAAAATAGGATGAAAATTGTACCATGTAGGTGTACACGATTTACGATAAGACCGGAGCTATTTTTTTCCACATAGCGCCGAGAAATTTACATGGAACAATGTTTTGTGGTATTTTTCGACGATATGGCGAAGCTCAGGACACAATAACTGCGCAATATTACGTCGTCTAAATTAGGTAATTCTTCTAACGTGTACACGAGCGAAACCAACGAGTTGATGAAAATAGTAGGGATTTTTACTTTCATAGACGTTGTGAAAACTTATTTTTTTTTTAGCCGAATTTATGAAGGCTATTGTGTTCGGCCCAGATTTGGAAGGAGGGGGTGGGAAAAATTCTGACCACATTTTTGGACTCCTGGACCAAAAAGAAGTCGATTGGCAAAAGTCACATATTTCTT
>FIZV01019381.1:0-19756 GCA_900050545.1 Trionymus perrisii | reverse complement strand
TTGTTTATTAAAGGTTTAATTACCTAAATATTTCTAAGAAAGTTAAAAAAAAATGAAAGAAAGTTCATCCCCCTCCCCTCTGTAGGCGCCCATGGGATGAAAGAGACGAGCGAAGAATATAATCTTAGGCATTTCGGAACAGCAAACGAGTTCGTAAATTCAGAAACACATTTTAAAGAAAAATTTAATACTTAAATTTTTTGAAAAAACAAAAATAAATGAATAAAAATAAATTTGCAAAAAAATTGTGAAATTCAAAAAAATTCTCATCGAACAGAAAATTAGAAACGTTTATCTGGAATTTTCAAAACACTGGAATAAATTAAAGAAATTATTTGTAAGAAAAGTGAAAATGTTTTTTTTTTTCAGAAAAATAAGGAAAAATAGAAAGAATGGTAAAAAAAAAATTATAAATAATAATAAAAAATCCAAAACTTTATACTAACGTGAAAAATGAACAAAAAAATACAAAAATTATTTTTAAAAAGTTCAAACAAAATTTATTAAAAAATTGAAAACTTGAAAAAATATATATTAAAACGAGTCTTTCAAAACAAAAAAATACAAAAAATTTCAAAAAAAAAATAGAAAAAGAAGGTAAAATTGCACAAACACAGTAACATAGAGAAATATTGAAAAACAACGAAAAATGTCACCAAAAAATTCAAAACAAAAAAACAAGGAAGCAATTTCTTTCAAATTTTTAAATCAAAAAAGTTTTCAAAAAAATGATAAAAAGTCACAAAATTTTCAAATAAAAAAAAAAAAACACTCGAAAAACACACTGGACCTTTTTTACAAAAACACCACATTTTTCTTCTTCAAAACACCCCAAATTCCGTTCAAAAAATTAGCAAAAAAACTCACCTAAAAACGCCGGTATCCGTCAAATGTAAACATAAAAACCCCAATAAGAATAAAAACACTATATACTACTTAAGGAAGAAACGATACGGCGGTCGCAATCACGCACTAGTCAGACATTCAAATTACCAGATAAGTGAAAGTATTTATATGGGTGAAGGGGCACGTCGAAAACATGTGGGGAACATCTTCATCCCAGGAGGGGCTAATACGTTTGACTAGTTCAAGTGCCCTTTAAAATTGCTCCCCCCGTTTTATTATGTAATCTTCATCTCAGTCGTAGGTATTTGCCGACTGGATGGAGCAGGTTGTAAAGAGACGTCGATATACCGGTGCGGTGTTTGCATTCGGCATGCGAGATGATACGTACAGCCCGCCCACCTACGAGTTTTGTTGTCTTGATGTTCCAGTCGAAAGAGCAATTTTTTTCCACGATTGGGTTTACTTTTGGGATTAATAATATTAATAAGTTTCAAGGTGAGTGGATAAATTTAACGAAATAAATTTTTTCGGTGAAGAAAATGACGACGACGAGCCCGCACGTGCGGTGTTAGGTTCGGGTCAGGTAAGTATTTTTTTCGACTTCCTTTTTTAGCAGCTACGTGAATAAGCCGACAGGTGCCATGTATGTAATTTCGAATGAACCACGATAATGAGGAGAAACACAGCGGGAGGAATTAGGGCTGGAATAGGTGAATCTACAAAATATCTGGTTCGTGATTATAAGTATCATTATAAAACTTTTCGAAGTGCAAGTTGGTTTTAATCTGATGGAATTCAAGTTTGTGCATAACTTAATCAATTTTGATGAAAAAAATAAATAAATCAGAGATCAAACTGAACGATACGAATCATCGGATTGTTATTTACTAGGTAATCAAAATATTCCATAATGGTATTGCCAAATTTTATGTTATTTGAATATTATTTAAAAGTATTACATGGAATTTGTTGAAACACGCTGTTATTTTCAATTTTTTCAAATGAAAAAAAGAACCAGGATGCAAATATATTGGGTAAACAATTTTAATGCGACGGTGCTAAGTGAGTAATTCTGAGCAATGCAAAAAAATAAACAAATCAAATTACATTATGTAAAGGAAAGGCACAGATGGGCAAATTTCCTCAAAAAAATAAAAAGAGAATTTTTTGCAAAAAAAAAAATAAATAATTTTATAGTTTTTTGTAGTATTTTTTTTCTCAGTGTAAATTCTTAAAATATTAGTTTAGTAATTTAGTAGGATTTTTTAAAATTTTGAAATAATTTTTGAATTCTTTAAAAAAGTAAAATGAAGAAAATTATGTATTTGAAATTTATTTTTTTGCGAATCTTTATTAATAAGAATTTACTGAGAAAATTTTAAAATTTATTTTCAGATTTTCAGAAAAAATTATTAGGTGGATTTTTTATTGAAAAATATTTTTTGTAGACAATTTTTAAAAAAATTTAATCTAAAAAAAATTGATGAGAATTTTTTGAAAATTTTCGAACACATAATGTACTTTTTTCTACGAATTTTCTAGGATAATTTTTTGAACCAAAAAACAATTTTCGAACAGTTGAAGAGACTACTTTTGAATATTTTTCACAAAATGTTTTTTTAAAGGAATTTTTTATGAAAAAAAAATATTTTTGATTTTTCTGTTACATTCAAAAAGTTTTAAAATACCTCCTTTTTGTCAATTTCTTTCCCCGAAAATTTTTTAGAAGCGTTTTTTGGGTTGATTTCTTTTAGACAGAAATTTTATAAAATATTACCTTTCTGGGAATTTCACTCCACGAGAATTTTTTAGATAAAATGTTTAAGATAAGTTTTTATTAGAGCGTATTTTTTGAAATTTTTAGAAACGATTTACAAATTGCTTTCAAAACATAACTATACTTAAGAGAACTTTCTCTTTGCAGAATTTTTCAAATTTGTTCTAAGAAAATTTCTAAAATATTTTCTATCTCCGCGAGTTTCTTTCCAAATGATTTCTTTTCCAATTTCCTCAAAAGGATTTTAGAACTTTTTTCAAAAATAATTTACAATGCTTTCCTTTTGTGAATTTGCATTCATGAATTTTTTGAAAGAATTTTTAATTTTTTTTATAGAAAAAATTTTTAAAATAATTTTTTATTCAAAAATATTTTTGATACGTAAGTTTTTGATAGGATTTTCGAATTTTTTTCAAAATAAAAAATTATACTTTTCAAGAATATTTTTTGCAAGATTTTTGACTTTTTTTTTTCAGAAAATTGATAAACGAAGTTTTGAAATTTTTCAAATAAAAATTCCAAAGCATTCACGTTTTTTCTCCAAATTTTTTATAGGAGAATTTTTTTTTGGAAAAAATCATTAAAAACTTTTTTTGTTTAGAATATTTTTTTGTAATTTTTTTAAAGGATTTTTGAAACATTTTATTTTTATAAAATGTTGAGAGAATTTTTTAGTTTTTTTGCAATGAAGTTTTTCTAAAAAAAAATCTAAAATACCTACTTCTTTCCTGCAAATTTATTCCCACAAGAATTTTTTTAGAAAAATTTTTTGGAGCCAATTTTTTAATTAAAAAAATTTTTGGAAATGTTTTATTGATAGAATTTTCAAATTTTTCTCAAAAAAAAATTGAAGAGAATTTTATTTGCAGGATTTTTGAATTTTTTCCAAAAAAGATGTCACATAATTACAAATTTCTTTGTATTTTTTTTTTCAATTTTCACAAGATTTTAAAATAATTTTTTATTAAAAAATATTTTTGATAAGTTTTTGATAGGATTTTTAAATTTTTTTCAAATTATATTTTTCAAGAATATTTTTTCAATATTTTTGATTTTTTTCGAGAAAATTGATAAACAAGGTTTTGGTATTTTTTTCAGGAAAATTTTCAAAGCATTCACTTTTTTTCCAAATTTTTTCTATGAGATTTTTTTTTTTTGGGGGGAAAAATTATTAATAACTTTTTTCGTTTAGAATATTTTTTTGTAATTTTTTTAAAGGGCTTTTGAAACATTTTGTTTTTAAATTTTTTTGCGATAGGTTTGAAGTTTTTCAAAAAAAAATTCTAAAATACCTACTTCTTTTCTGCAAATTTATATCCAAAAAATTTTTTACTGAAAAATATTTTTGGAAAATTTTTGATAAAATTTTCGAATTTTTCTCAAAAAAAAAACAACAACAACAACAACATAAAAGAGAATTTTCTACAAAAATGTTTTTTTTTTTTTAAATTATTTGCAGGATTTTTGAAATTTTTCCAAAAAAGATGTCTCATAAATCATAATTACAGATTTATTTTTTATTTTTTTTCAATTTCACAAGATTTAAAAAAATGTTCAAAATTTTTTTAAAAATATTTGCTCTCTAAAAAATTTGTTTATAAATTTTCTGAAGGCATTTTTGATGTCTCTTCAAAAGAAATCAGTGAAATTTTTAAAAAGAGTATAGTAACGTGTACTAAAGTACCTACCTATTAATTTTTAATAAAATTTAAAAAAAAAAAAATTTTCTAGAAACAAAATTTTTAGGTAGGTATTTGGATAATTTTTTTCAGCTAGACAATTGCACAACACGCGTAGTACGTTTTTTTAGTTCATCTCAATAATTGCATTTTTGTCTACTCCGTAACGATCACTGATGTACCATAATAAATACCTACGTATATCTACCTCAAGCCTTTGCTCACCATTTACGAGTTCAAACACCTTTGTAATTCAATAGCTTTACCAAATTCAGAAAAAAATGTAGGTACCAATTTCACAGCAATTTACGACCTCCGACAATCTCATATTGCACTCGCATCGAAAATTATGCAATTTAGGTACAAGGAATTGACCCAAGTGTACTCATGAAGTTCTATAATAAAGCACCAATCAAGGTTCACGTTTAAGAGAGAAAAAAACATAATATTATATCCACAGGTAGTTCCCAATTCGTGTCGACTTTTTTAATACGGTGATTATTGCTTCATATATTTTAAAAGAAGGTAGATCGATTAACTGAAAACTCATTCAGACCACGTTCATCCATTTAATCGTGACCACCCGGTTACAACGGCGAAGATAATCTACAAACTTGCTTACACCTATATCATCGAAGTTGACTGGTGTCTAAGAGATGAATTTGTTTCGCGTTTTATATTTATCGAACCGTTATTAGCGTTTACTTAAAAGTTGGCATTAGTAGAATTATTCACGTTATTATAACAGACGGTGATCGATGAACGCCATAGTTATGACCTTGTAAAATTTTCCAGTTTCCGTCGACAATCAAGTAGCTAGGAGTATGTAGGTAATGCTAAACTTATGACTGATTAATGGGCATAAGTAAATCGATAGGTACCTAAACAGGAAGGCATATGTAAAGAGATTCATTCGCTAGCTTCTCTTTTAGATACATACAAGAATAAAATCCAAAACATCGAATAAAAGAAGATCATAAATCTTCAAAGTTTGCTGATCTTTGAACCGCACAGTTCACTGATAAGAACAGTTACGAATCAAGCATTCAAGGTTACGTCCTTGAAACAAAACTTGGCTTCGTTTTGGGAAATGATTAGTTGTTAAAAACTGTTACAGCTTTCGACTAATGGCGAGTAAAAATGCATTATGCAACGTACGACGAGCGTTGGTTGAACTAGGAATAGATGAATTTTTGCAAACGAAATAATTGGAATTGTCATCGTGAAAACTTTCACTTTGAATATTTTGAAACTTCACTTTCGACTTCGAGTTTCGAAGAGACTTAGAACACCTCGGTAACAATGTAGCAAATATTATATACGAATGATTGTGTAAATACAATATTAATGAGATATTAACGGGGCCGTAGCCTTCAGCAATACGTTTTTTTTTAAACGTCGAATGGTGAGCACGGTACTTATTGTCGATTATTTTCTTATTCTGTGCAAACGCCAAATGAATTTATCAACTTTGGAAATCGATGCGCTCGCAGTGGTAATTTTTTTCGTAAAACTCGATTAATCATTTTAAACGAGTATGATTAGCTACCGATTGAAAATGGCATTAATCAAAATGCTGCGAAAAAGGTCCTCGACTTATATTTACGTGAAACGCTACTGGAATTAGCATTACCTCATGGCTCATTTATTCTCTAAAAAAATGAGCAGAAGGGCCAAAATAATTTCAAAGATGAAAATTTTCTTGACCTGGGTCTACTCACAGGTCAAGGTACGCAAAACTATACGATCACCGTTATCAAAGCAATAAACCGTTGCTAATTGTAATTTCTAATACGCTGCAGTAAGTAGAAGTACATCCATGGCTTGTGACGCACTCAAATCGATTCGAAATGAAGAAAAGAAAACTACACTTATTTATGTACTTGATACGATTCGCCTGCATAAATTATACATGCAACTTACCTCGCGTTAAATAAGACATCTTATCGGAAGGGAATCCATTGAAGGTATAAAACGAATACCGCAGACGATTTCGACGACACAGAAAATCCCTAAATAAAATAACAATCATACGCGCGAATTAAATATTTAATAATTACACGGTGAATATTTGTGGAATTTGTTTAACTACAACGTTAAATTCTTCCTTAGTAAGATCTTCTAATATATTAATAATATCTACCTCATTCATCGAATCAAATTCAGCTTCATCTGGAAAATTACACGACAAAAATTAAGTTATTGTACTCGAAACGATTCAAATGATAAGAGAAGAAAGTTTCATTAAAAATGTATCAACCTTTAACTATCAAGTGTCCAAAAAATTCGCAGGTGGCAGCATTCAAACAAGTTGTATCTTTAATACCTAGAAGTATATAATTCAATCGATGAAATTTCAATCGACATTTAACTATGCTTGAGGAGTAGAATAAAGGTTTCCCTGTTGGTACATTTTGAAGCGATACTTACCAAAACTGGGCTTTCGAGGCCACACGAAAATCCTCAAACAGGTTCTACTCTTATCACAGTGATTACTCGATGAACTTTCAAACGGTACTCCTCGAGTTATGTACAAATTATGAGCTATATTCATAGTTTGAAGGAATTTCACTAAACGGTAAACCTTCCTATAACGCAAATAAAATTCATCAATTTAAAAAAGTTGATCATCAATAAGATCCATTATCAGTCACCACGTATCAAATTAATATTTCAAAAATTTACTTTACTATGAGATCAATTTCTTCTACAGATCTGATCTGAAACACGAATCCTTTACTGGGAAAGTCTACTATTTGGTAACAAGGATCACATAGTTCTTCTACAGGCTACAAAATATACAATACTATCATAACTGAACTGGGCATTTTCATAAGGAAACAGTTTTTCGGCGAACTTACCGAAGTTTCCAGAAACATACAACGTTGCAAATAGTATCCATGGAGGTGTAAATGATTCACAGTAGCGAAACCTCCTAAGCTATTGAAACCGAATCTAAAATATCTTTAAAAACAATACAAATACGTTCTCATTATCGAACATTAATGAAACAATATTAAAACACGATGAAACGAATATGTACATACGACGTATTACTCAACAGAATTACTTCAACGGATAACTTCAGAGCTTCTTCGGTAAGTATCTGCGGCAAATTATCTTCTAAATTAGGTACCAGTAAAATATGACCGAATTCCAAAGGGCTCACGTTAATCAGAACTGCATGCTTACCACGTTCTAGGTCATAAATACATTCATCAGCGAGTTTATGAAACTAATTGCATGTTGCACAATTCTAAACTTACCATTTGGTCTGTTTTTATGCACCAAATTAAATAACTTTTCTTCTGGTTTGATTTTATTGAAATTGAAAGCTGACAAATCGAAGGGTTGATTGATACTGGAAATATCGCTCGGTTTTCTACGATTGACACCCCTATCCGTGTTCAACTGCCAATCGGGGAAAATTTTAAAATTTTAAACAATCTTGAATTCAAATAGTCGATCAATGGTCATATTTTACATACTTGTAAGTAAAATTTATCATTGATATATTTCTCTTTAGTAATATTCAGTTTATATCGAAACAAATTCTGGTCAAGTTTCTCATTCCATTGGGACCGAATTATAGTATCAAAATTTGAGTATGTATTTGCACATGGAACGTTGAATAGGAAATCGGAATCGTCGTAAGTAAATGTTTCCTAAACAATTATCAGTTATGAGAATCGATAAGAAGAAATTATACTACAAATGAATCATCAAGTACATATACTTACCATGCCTAATGCATTTACCAAGTTGAGTGCATTAATTAACAGGCAAGTGTAAACGTTACAACGTAACTGGTTAAATACCTACATAAAAATTCAATGATAGAATGTATATTATTTTTTATTTCACATTCACAAGTTTCATGTTTACTTTATTTTCATTCCTTATCAAAATTATCAACCGGCCGGTGGATGTGTTTCTGTTTGTGTTTACCAGTTACCACTTACCATGCGCGACAGAATTCTAAATAAATCCTTCATGGCGCAATGACGGATGGGCATACGCCAATTCTGCAATAATTTTCCTTTCTTTATGTTTATATACTTATTTCGACTGGATTGAGAGAATTTTCTTAATTACAAACACCTGAATAAAAATAATATTTTATTAATGAAACATAAAATAAACACGGTGAACAGAATAACACTGAACAAGATCACACATTGATTTTACAACGCTTGCTTAGCTAATTCGGTATCATATTAGTGATTATCGCTTCTAGACGATAATTTAAAATGATTATTTCAATTAAAAAAGCTCGATATACACTTATGGAAAATTCTTATGGTAAAAATATCCCATGAACTCATCACTAAAAAAATACTCCAATTGCGAGTGAACAAACATTAAGGAAACTAGAACGATAATTATAAAATCGGCTGAGGATTTTTTTTTACGATCCACACGATAAGCAATCTTCTTTATTCTTCAACGAACACATCAGCTTATTAGCGAATTCGTCACTCAATTCATTCGCATCCTTTGTACCGTCACCTTTTTCTTGTATTCCGTTTGTCTGCGATGATTTAGTAACTTTGTTCTTATCGACTGTGAATTGTATGGCATCAGCGGCTGGTTTGGTTCTCAAGTAATACATTCCAGTTTTTAAACCCTGAAAAATAATATGATTTTGTAGACGAGTAAAATTGGAGAAAAAATAGACCAAATTGTATTTTGAGCCAACGATGATTTACCAATTTCCAACCGAAGAAATGCATCGATGTTAAACTTCCGTAATTCGGATCAGCCATGTGAATATTCAAACTTTGCGACTGGTCAATGAATGCTGCTCTGTCTGCGGCCATCTTTAAAATAGTCTTCTGCTTGATTTCCCATACGGTTTTGTACAGTTCTTTCAAAACTTGAGGTATTCTTTCGATATTCTAATTTTAAAAAATCGCAGCCATTTTAAAATTTTAGAATACATTCTGGATTTGAATGGATTTTTGAATATGGAATTTACCTGAACCGATCCGTTATTTAGAAGTAGTTCGTTTTTCATGTCTTCATCCCATAAATCCCTTTCCACCAAATCTTTCAATAAATGATGATTAACAATCTACGTAAATTCAACCTCTCATTAATTATTTTTTCAATCCCAAAGATTTTTTTGATGGCGAAAAAATACCTGGAACTCTCCGCTAAGAACTCTTCGTAAATACATATTTGAAGTATAAGGTTCGAAACTTTCATTATTTCCTAAAATCTGTGCAGTAGAAGCTGTTGGCATCGGAGCTAATAGGAGTGAATTTCGGACACCGTATTTGGCGATTTTTTCTTTCAGCGCTGACCAATTCCATAACGAGGTTGGTTTCACATTCCACATATCGTATTGTAAGATCTGTACCAATTTAAAATTAATATTTGGAAACCGGATACGATAATTAGATCGAATTTAATTTCCACACTTACTCCTTTACTGACTGGCGAACCTTCGTAGGTTTTATATGGACCGTATTTTTGAGCAAGTTCGCAGCTCGCTTCTAATGCACCGTAATACAAGGTTTCAAAAATCTGTACATTAAGTAATTGCGACTGTTCGCTTTCAAATGGAAGTCTCATCAAGATAAATAGGTCGGCTAATCCTTGAATACCTATTCCAATCGGTCTATGATCAAGGTTTGATTTCTCAGCCTACAAAAAGAATCCAATTTTCAGTATACTTTCGGGAGAAAAAATCGAAAAGTGCAAATTCAAATAAATACGTACTTGGTTTAAAGGATAATGAGTTACGTCGATAACTTTATTCAGATTCTTGGTGACTATTTTAGTAATTTCTTTAAGTTTGTGGAAATCATATGTAAGGTCAGGTTTCACGAACATGTTTACAGCTATCGAAGCTAAATTACAAACAGCTATCTGTAAAATGAAATTCATTAATAAAGTAAAATTAGCCACAATTTAGCTAAATCAAGTCATACCTCATCCTTGGAAGAATATTCCATGATTTCCGTACACAGGTTGCTACTTTTAATAGTTCCAAGATTTTTTTGGTTGGATTTACGATTACAGGCATCTTTGTACAACATATAAGGCGTTCCTGTTTCTATTTGAGAGTCTAATATAGCAAACCAAAGCTTTCTGGCTTCAACTTGGCGATTGTAACGTTTCTCTGCTTCATATCTAAAGTACATTTCATTAAATTATTCACTAAAACGAAAAATCCATAATGAAGGGTCATACTTACTTTCGGTACAACTCGTCGAATTCTTCACCGTAACAGTCAAACAATCCGGGACATTGACTGGGACACATCAAACTCCATTTTTCATCTTTTTCGACCCTTCTCATGAATTCGTCGGGGATCCACATTGCGTAAAATAAATCCCTAGCGCGAGACTCTTCTTTACCAGAATTTTTTCGCAGCTCTAAAAATTCAAAAATATCCGCATGCCAAGGTTCCAAGTAAATAGCAAAAGCACCCGGTCTTTTGTTGCCTCCTTGGTCCACGTATCTGGCTGTGTTATTGTATACGCGAAGCATCGGAATTAGACCATTTGATACGCCGTTTGTTCCAGCGATATAGCTATTGGTAGCTCTAATGCAGTGTATATGCAATCCAATTCCGCCAGCTGATTTAGAAATCATGGCGCAATTCTTCAAAGTGTTGAAGATACCTTCGATACTGTCGTCTTCCATGGCTACCAGGAAACAACTGAAAAAATATTTTTTATTCTAGATTTGCCTTCAGCTGGTTTTTTTATTTTCAGCAACACCAACCTGGAAAGTTGCCCTTGAGGAGTGGCCGCATTGAATAAGGTAGGAGAAGCATGAGTAAAATATTTCAGGGACATTAAATTATAGGTTTCAATAACAGAGTCGATATCTTCGCCGTGAATACCAACGGCAACTCGCATCAACATGTGCTGTGGACGTTCGACAATACGATTGTTGATTTTCAATAGATAGGATTTTTCCAGAGTCTGAAATGTTGATCGATTAGCAGAATATACTCTCATCAAGTATGAGGAAGTGATAAAATCAATTTCAGTTACCTTGAAACCAAAATAGCTGTAACCGAAATCACGATTGTAATCGATAGCGGAATTGAGTTTATCAGCGTGTTTCATGATTATATTATAATGCTCATCCGATATCATGGGAGTTTTTTTGCCAGTTTTTTCGTTGACCATATTATATAAATCGGTAATTACATCTAAACAAAATCAACTTAAAAATCAGACTTTCCAAAACTAATCTAAATTTTATTTGTAATTACCGGTGAAGTTTTTTTTTGTTTCCTTATGTAAATTGGAAACAGCTAGTCGAGCTGCCAATACTGCGTAATCAGGATGAATTGTAGTCATTGAAGCAGCGATTTCTGCAGCTAGGTTATCCAGTTCCACCGTAGTAACCCCAGGGAATAAACCACGAATTACCTTTGTGGTAATGTCAACCTAGGAATAAAATAAGCTAGAGAAATTCAGGAGAAATTCAGACGTTATTAAAGTTAATCTGAACATTACGGCATCAACGAATTCTCTGTTTAAACCTTCGCAGAGATTCTCAATACGATTTGTTATCTTATCAAGACGGGTGACTTCTTTTCTTCCATCTAGATAAAAGAAGATAACAACATAGTTTATTAAAGACAAACTATGTATTACGAAACCATAAGCAATATGGTGAGTGATACGTTAATTATCTTCACGTGTTGATCAACGTGATTTCTTACCTCTTTTGAGTACAAATTGTTTTCCCACTGGCTTCGCCGGAGACTTCGGTTTTAGAAAATCACCCATGTTGGTTTTTGAGTATAAACTACTTAATCTATAATTTCATGAAATATGAAATCACAAACTGTAAATAAATTGATGTTGATTTACTTCTCCTATACCGCGTGATTGTACGAACACGAATTACAAATTACCACACTTATTTTTAGCAGAATGTCGGAAATTTTTTCATCGAAAACGGAAAAGGCGGAATCGGCGGAATCTTTTGTTGAACGTAAATTTTGATAAGAAATTTACTGACCAGTGTTTACAGTTTTTGTAAGTAAACAGTAGTAAACAGCAAGGCTAGGCTTTCCTTTTTAATATGAAAAATGAGTGTTTTAACTGAACTTTATTCCATTGAATTTATTGATTCCAATCGTATATAAAATTTATTTTTTACGTTTCAATGAATAATTGTATGACTTCAAAATTTGAAATACCACAAAAAAAAAAACAAAAAAAATAGATTGATTTTTTTCATAATGGAACTTTGGAGATTTTTTGATTTCTAAACAACACTGTTTTGTAAATAAACACACTAAAAAAGTTTTGTACACAGAGCCAAAAATTTTAATTTTAATTGTAATCAATTATTTAAATTTTTTAGAAATTTGAAATTTGTACCTAAACTTTTAAAATTTTGTTAATGATGAACATAAAAAATTCTTCAATCAGTGAATTCAGTTTAACATGCTTTTGTTTAATTACTTGATCGCAATAATTCTACAATATGTCAGTTTTCGTAGCGGCTGGTCCAGCAGAAATCTTACGAGCAGTTCAGAAAGACAGGATACTTTTGGATTTAGTTGAAAAACAAGATGCAGATTTAGTCCTTAAAATCGGAGGTAATTTGCTTAAGCTTATCTCACAACGGCATAATTTCTCTTATTAATTACAAGCATTTCTTTAGGTACCGCCGCTTGGCTCCAGTATAGACAAATTGTTCAAATATGTTCGAGACTTCTATACTATACCTTTACCACTTTATCTGGATACCAAACTTTAGGAGAAGAATATACAAACATCGTAGAAGTAGACGTTACATTGAGGCGCATTCCGACATTTTTTGTACGTTAGTTTTTGATACTGTGAAACACTTGGTGTTCAGAATGGTGTTAAATTCATCTTTTGTTTACTTCCAGCAAAGATTGCTGATGGCTGTAGCTGAATCAGCTGGGTTTACATTCTTCGAATTCATTTTGAATAAATTTCATCGTAAAGTGAGCGAGAATCCTCACTTACGAGATGATTTCAAATTCAAGATGTTCACTTTTATTGATATCACTAAATCCATGTTACCATTTTTAATTCATTTCCATCATGCTATTTTCTATTGGAACGGAGCCTATTATGATGTGGTTAAAAGAATCGTTGGAATTCGATATGTAAGTCTGAAAATGAACCATAATTGAATGATATTAATTCAATGGTTGCCAGATGTAATTTCTTTTTCAAATTTCAGGTACGCTCCAAACCATGGCTTTCTAAAGACAGTAAATTATACGGGTTCAAAATACTATCGGCTATAACGCTACTACACTTGACGATTTCTGGAACACACTTTGTGTATAATTGGTTTTCTAAACATTCTGTAAGTGAAACTCCTTCTTATACAGTTTCCAGTAAAAGTTCATCCAAATGTTCCCTATGTTTGGAATCTCGAACTAATACAAGTTGTACACCATGCGGCCACCTGTACTGTTGGTATTGTATATTGAACTGGTTACAGACCAGTAACAATTGCCCAATTTGTCGAGATGTCATTGAACCTAGTAGGATTGTACCATTATTGAATTATTTTTAAACTTGTGATATTTTTATGGGTTGGTTAAATTGAAGCACCATGTTCGTTATTCTATTTTATAATGAAAAATATGAGCATATGTCTTGGTAACTGTAATTATTTTTCAGTGTATTGTTAAACGCGGCTAATTTCGGTTTGATGTTTATTCCTTTGAATTTATGCCAGTCTAAAAATAGGTTTAATACTGCGCCTGGAACAAAATATCATAGGTTTTCCAATCATCGAAATTTTTCATATCTACTGCTGATGAAAAAATTTACTTTGAAGTCTTTCAAGGTAAAATGGCCGTTGCTTCATTTGAGCTTGAATTTCTTTCTCTTTTTCTAAAATATTTCTGTATTCTGGAATTAGATTATTTTGCAGTGGTTCGATTTGAGCTGCGTCGATATCTTTCAAAGCATCCAAAAGCATAGTCTGTTGTTGTAATTTATAATATTTTTCTAATTTTAAATCCAACGATTGAAGAGTTGCGATTATACTTTGTTCATTCGTTGCTAAAAAAAAAAAGCACGAGCTGAGAAATTAAGATTGGTTATTTTACAAAAGTGCAAACGAGAAAAAACTTACTCGACGAAATATCTAATTTGATTTTCTTCTTTGTAGCTTCTTTCGATACAATATCTCTTAAAATTGAAATTGTAGAAATGTTGTCGGATTTGAATTCAGCCTCTCCTCGTCTATAATTTGCAAGTATTTTATTTTATTTATTCATTTTGACGAAATTTTGTATACACTTTTGTAAACTTACGAATATACACATTCTAAAACTGTATCGACCAAAGCTGACTTGAAAGTATAGGTGATTTTTTCTTCATCAGGCGGTTTTTCCGGCAATTCTGGTAAACATTGAGTAACCCAGGTGTGCATTTCTGCTACACTAAATGTTCCTTTTAATTGCAGCGAATTATGAAACCTGGAAAAAAATTAACAAAATTAATTCCGATCCAGAATAATAATAATACATATCTAGGAAATTAAATCGTGCCTCTCTGTCTCGGTTGTATGTACTCGACAATGCAAAGCTAAAGGTTTGATTGGATATTTTCTGACTTGACAACACTTGGGTTGTGTTAAAGGAGTAACGTAAGCTTGCAAAGTACCCTTTTGGCCTTCGTCGACATAAAATTTCAATTCCAAACGTACCGTGTTCAGTTGGCATCTGTAAGTTGCCAACACAGCATTTCCACTCTGTAATTTTAATTTTTATTGGAACCCGAACGGAGAAAGTATTTTACTAAAATCGAGATTAATTTACCTCGGGATCGCATTTACTGTAACTGACAACGGCTGAATTTTTATCAACGTCCAGAAGTTTTATAGGTATATCACTTTGGATGAGAATATTATCGATGTTTGTCTCACTTTCGAGCATTATGAAATAAGTAGCGTCATCTTTTTGTATCATAATCTATATTTAGAAATGATTAGTTAGTAAATCGAAGCGTAAAAAAATAGACATTATTTATTGAGAGGTTTTTGGCATACTTACTTTATCATTAATGGTGAGATAAGGAAGTCGAGAAATGGCAGCAGAATCTTCTTGAGTAAATGCTAAATATTTTTCTCGTTCTTTGGTGATTCTAGCTTCGAGTTCTTCTATTTCAGATCTTACAAATTATTCAAAAATTGCTTAGTAAAAGATTCCAATAGTCGCACAAAACATTTGAAATTTTTAAGCCTACTTTAGTTTGAGAATTTTTTGTTTTTCTTCTCTGGAGAAACCGTAATTCAAATCGTTGGCGTCATTTGTTACTTGCTTTTCGGGTACTTCTGTCGTTAATCCGAATAACCATCCTAAATGTCAGATTATGAATTTAAATCGTCGTACACAGGGATAATTTTGGAAAAATTTTCAGTTTTAAAAAAGTTGTTCATTTTTAAAAATTTGACCACTTTTGAAAATTCGTCATTATTGGAAAATTTGCCCATTTTGATAAATTTGTTAATTTTGGACAATCTGTCAATTTTGAAAAATTTGTCAGTTTTAAAAATTTTGAAAAATTTGTTAGTTTTAAAAATTTTGAAAAATTTGTCAATTTTGGACAATTTTGCAATTTTTAAAAAAGTAATGATTTTTAAAAATTCGGCAATTTATGAAAAATCACCAATTTTTATGAATTAGAGAATTTTTAAAAATTTAACGATTTTGGAAAATTTGTTAATTTTGGACAATTTTACGATTTTTAAAAAAGTAATGATTTTTAAAAATTCCGCAATTTTTGAAAAATCGCCAATTTGGTGAATTAGGGTATTATAAAAAATTCAACGATTTTGGAAAATTTGTCCATTTAAAAAAATTTGTCAATTTTGGAAAATTTGTTCATTTTGGAAAATTTGTCAGTTTTAAAAAAGTTGTCAGTTTTGGAAAAGTTGCTAATTTTTCGAAATTTGACAATTTTGGAAAATTCGACATTTTTGGGAAAATTTGTCCATTTTGGAACTTTGACAATTTTAAAAAATTCTTCATTATTGGAAAATTTGTCAACTTTAAAAAACTTGTCTATTTTTAAAAAAAATTTTCCATTTTGGAAAATTTGTCAGTTTTAAAAAATTTGTCAGTTTTAGAAAATATTATGCTAATTTTTTGGAATTCGACAATTTTTGAAAAATCCTCATTATTGGAAAATTTGTCAATTTTGAATTTTTGAAAAATTTGTCAATTTTAGAAAATTTGTTCATTTTGGAAAATTTGTCAGTTTTAAAAAAGTTGTCAGTTTTAGAAAAGTTGCTATTTTTTTTAATTTGACAATTTTTGAAAATTCTTCATTATTAGAAAATTTGCCATTATTAAAAAAATTTTTAATTTTGGAAAAGTTTGTAAATTTTAAACAAATTTTCAATTTTTGGAAAAACCTGTAATTTTTTTTAAATGTAATTTTGGATAATTTTGCAATTTTTAAAAATTCAACAAATTTTAAAAAGTAATGATTTTTGAAAATTCCGCAATTTTTGAAAAATTATTATTTTTTTGAACTTAGATGATGTTAGGAAATTCAACATTTTATGGGAAATTCGATAATTTTTGAAAATTTTGCAATTTAGTCAGTTCAATAATTTTTTTAAATTTGTAAAAAATTTACTCTGACTTCTAAAGAAATTCTAACCCT
The DNA here is from genome assembly GCA_900050545.1 of Trionymus perrisii. NCBI lineage: Eukaryota > Metazoa > Arthropoda > Insecta > Hemiptera > Pseudococcidae > Trionymus > Trionymus perrisii. The sequence continues at coordinate 2,810 of FIZV01019381.1, read as the reverse complement.
TGATTTTTTTGAAAATGACACAGTTCCTCAAAGAATTAAAATTTCAATTCATTCCCCTAAAACATCCCTCGGATCTCTTTGAAAAAGTGACACTGTAATGTATCAAATTTCGGAATTTCTTATATTCTTCCCCCCAGAATCGCCCTGGGAAATGTAACTAATTGAGATTTCTTAAAGAAATTCCGAATGAATTTTTTTCATTAAAAAAAAAAAAAAATTGAGAAATTCTCTTCTCGAAGAAAGTATTTTTTCCACTACCAAAAAATTAATCAGAAAAGTTTTTAAGAATTTTTTAAAATATTTTTTCCTATTTTTTTTTTAATTCACAAAAAATTGAAAAAATTTCCTATCTATTTCTTTTTAATTCCGAGAAAATTTGGAGATTTTTCAAAAAAAAAAAAAAAAAACCTACGACTATATGAACAGAAAGAGATTTTAATATGTATCTACCTGTGTAAGTAGTTACTATAATCTCTTCAAAATTCACATTACCAATGAATCCACCTTGTATCGAAGTTATGCTTTCGTTACCACTCTAAAATTAAAGTGCTTCGTTAGCTTAGTAGCGAGACAATAGGTCAGTAATTATACTTCAAATCTAACTTACGTAACAGAATTTTTCCACCGGAGGTTTGAATTCGTTTGTCACTTCATCATGCTGAATCATCGTATAAACTTCAATATTACCATCGTGTCTTCCAACAATAATATCAGGTATTCCAGTTTTCATTAAATCAAATGCAGTCATACAAGTTACTTCAGATTTACGGTTTTCGTTCTCTAAAATCCATTTGATTAGAGTTGAATTTGATCTAAAAAATATACCTATAGTCTTAGGTTGAAATGATCTTCAAATCTTATATCGGTTTTAATTTAATTTACTTTTAAGTACCTAGTAATCTGAACGAGATAGATTTGTCCTTCTTGCATTCCTACCAAAACATGATCACCAGTACTACCTCCGTCTCCATTCATCAAATGCAAAGCTGTTGGACTATTGGGTAGAGCTAGAGACTGTGTTACTACAGATCCATCTAGAACTCTCAGCATTTGATCGGCACAAGCTAACACAGCTGTTAAACGCCTTACCTATTCAACATCGTATGAAAGATCAGTTGAAAGGTAAGTAAATATTTCAAGTTGAATAAAAAATTGAAAATTTTAGATTACCTTGGCGACATTCAAAGTTATAATGTCATTGATGGTATCACTACAAGTGTAAGAATCAACGAGTTTACAATCGTGATAGTGGTGATAGTTATGAACACCTGAGACGATCAGATCATTTCCACAAACGTACCTGAGATGTAATCAAAACCAGATCAATATCCTCTACCTAATTTTCAATGATTATGTGCAATTTATTGATACCTTACATGCATTTGATCGTTTCCAACAGTTGGGTTTCGAAATTTAGAAATATTTTTCCTTTTTTGGTAAATCCTCTAACCATGTTTTCCGACGAAACGAATATTTTATCTTGTGGAGTTCCTATAATAGTAGTTTGTTTAATATAGTAAAGTACATTCGTTATCAGTTCAGCATTTCTTACTAATCAGCATCGTTGAACGTATTACCTATCGATCCTCCGAGAACTATATTAGATACTGGAGCACTAGGTAAACTTTTAAAAGTGATTTGAATTTCTCCTCTTTTGATAAAAAATATCTGCGTGATGCCTTCTTGATCTCCTACAACAACCTATGGCAAACGTTATCATTGAAAAGATTCATGAAATAATCATTAGCGAACGATTATGACTTACTTTCTGTGTAAATTTGGGCCCAGTCGAAGGTAATAATTTCATGCAGTTGTTCGATGTTAATCCTAAAATAGTATAATCCACTCTATGTAGTTCCATTTTCTCTTTTTCAAAATACCTTTCACCGATGTATGAAATTTACACTCAAATATGTAACATGACCGGTGGTCAGTTGGCAAACATATACGTTACCATAGTAACCAATTCGTCAAAAATACAATCCAGATTAAAAAGACGACTTCATTCAAACGACCAAAAAAATAAAGCGTTTTTATTTTCACATAATGAACAAAATTACAGCACATCAAATTATCATATAAGAGACATAATATAATAATAAAAATATTCCAAGCGATTTCATCCAAAACACGTATAAAATTACACTAATGAATAATCGTAAAAGAAAAAAAAACGCGTAAAAATGATACAAAAAAAATGCTCTCTTACAACTTACATATACCAACTAATTCTACAGGCAAACTAGATCCTTCAATGACTACGTATCAATTGGTAACATAAAATAATTTCAAGGATGATCACTCTGATTACGTCTGAGTAAATGATAATCTAAAAATTTGCTCTTCGATTCCCATATAAACGGAATGTAAAACGATCTCGCGTATAATGGTGTTCTAGACGCATCTAGGAAACGTATTGAATAAACTGATGTCCAGTTCCGATGACGAGAATAAATAGGTTCCAAGGGTGTTGGAGATACAGAATCTAGATCTACCAGAAAATCGCAGATATCTATTTTCACCTGAAATGATACATTATCGTTTCAAATTCTGCATTAGAAATGGAATAATTACAGGGGTAAAAATACTCACGTATCTGGAAACTTCTTCTTTATTCAAATCATTCATATCGCTTCTTACAATTTTTGTGGCTTCCTTTTCTGTCAAATAATGACCTGGCAATTGACCTTTAAAATCTGATTTGATGAAATTCATCTTCCACCTAAAAAAAAAAAAAAAAAAAAAAAAAAAACGGTCAACCTAAACATCTCCTCGAGTAGTAATTTTCTACAAGCAATAATGCGAAAAAT
>FIZV01019363.1:0-12879 GCA_900050545.1 Trionymus perrisii | reverse complement strand
AGGAAGATTTAAACAAAAAAAGAAAAAAGAAAAAAAAACTGAGTAAATTTTTCTACAAAATGGATTTTTTTACCAAGTATATTTTTTATTATGTAGATTTTTCTACTAAACAGTTTTTCCCTGCTGAGTAAGTTTTTCGACAAAATTGATTTCTTTCAGCAAGTAGATTTTTCTACTAAGTAGGCAGGTACTAGGTACTAGGTAGATTACTCGACTGAGCAGATTTCTATTTTCTTTACTCAATACATTCTGAAACTGAGTAGATCTTTTACTAGGTACTTAGGTAGATGTGCATTTCTACTCAACAAATTTTTTTCAAACTAAGTGAATTTTTCATCAAAATCATTTTTTTTTTTTTAACAAGTACCTAGATTTTTTTAATAGATAAATTATCGAATTGAACAGATTTTTCTACTCAATAATTTTTTTAAAACTGAATAGATTTTCTTCTGAAAAGATTTTTCACTTGAGTATGGATTATTCAAATAAGTACATACGTATTTAAATAGGTAGATCTTTTTGCTGAATACGTAGATTTTTTTTTAACTGAGTAGATTTTTTACTAAATGATTTTTTTTTACAAGTATATTTCTCTACAAAAGGCATTTTTTTGAAATTGAGTAGATAGATGTCTTTCTGAATGGATTTTTTACGGCAATTACCTTTTTCCACTGGAAATTTTTACCAAGTGAGGGTTAAAAAACAAAAAAAAAAAAAAACAATCTGATTAGATTTTTCTACAAAATGGATTTTCTTACCAAGCAAATTTTTTACTAATTACGTAGATTTTTCTACTGAACAGTTTTTTTTTTCAGCTGAGCAAACAAATTTTTCTACAAAATTGATTTTTTTTATCAAGAAGATTTTTCTACCAAGTAGGTAAGTAGATGATACTCAACGGAACAATTTTCCCTATTTAATGAGTTCTTTCAAACTGAGTAGATTTTTTACTAAGTAGATTTTTCTACTTGACAATTTTTTTCAAGTTATTGAGTAAATTTTTTACTAAATTGGTAGATTATCTAACAAAATAAAATACGACTATTTCTCTAAACAAGGATTTTTTTAGTGGAGCAAATTTTTAACAAAGCAGATGTTTCTACAAAATGTTTTTTTTTTTACCATGTAGATTTTTCTACTAAGTAGATATGTAACTATGTAGATTGCCCAACTAAAATAATTTTTCGACATTTTTTTTTTTTTTTTTAATCAAGCGTTTTTTTTTTGTTACCGATTAGATTCTTGTACTAAATGAGTACATAAGTCAAGATTTTTCTACGCAACGAACTTTTTCAAACTGAGTAAATGTTTTACAAAGTGAGTATATTTTCTGCTGTTTTTTTTTCAACTGTCTACGTGCATCTTTCTTAAAAATGGATTTTTACTCCGTTGTATACGCTTTCGCCACTTTTTTTTCCAGCTGAGTACCTACATTTTCCTACTGGATAGATTCTTCTACTAAAAAATGATTTTTTTTCAAGCGGAGTAGATTTTCTACTCAATTAATTTTTTTACCAAATGGATTTTTTTACTGAATAGACTTCTTTACTCATTAGGTATTTTTTCTGGGTACTACTTGTACATACACGTATGCATTTGTTTTTAAACAGGATGGGCTTTTTTGCTGAGTAAAATTATTTGCCAAGTAGATTTTGCTACTCAATGAACTTTTCAACTAAGTAACATGAAGAAAAAATCTAGTACATAAATTTGTAGTCATAAAATCTGATATTTTTCAAATTGAAATACCTATCAAAATCTCTATTAATAGGTGTCTGAAATCGAACTCCTAAATACATTTCTCTCAATCTGCATCCTTTCTACACAGCCTACTGCAGAAATTCAATTTTCTCCACTATTTTCAAAATTCTGCGAATAAACTAGTGAACTTGGGTGTGCAATGCAGTTCTATATGCACGTATACGTTGTTTTTCGGTGTCGCATACGTGCGTACGTGCTGGTGTCGATAAACCATACATAATACCGAACCGGTTATAATATAAAATATGGAATTGATGTGAAACAGTTCTGGAATCAGTGAGAGGTAAAAGTTGCATACTCGTATGGTGCACATAGAGCAGCAGTAAAACATTACCATACTTAATGATGTTTCGCGTCGTATTGGATTAATGATTGTGACGAGCTGGCATTTTTTTTTACTGCTCTACGCACGCGGTGTACCATGATTATGTACAGGGCACGTACATATTAGGTGAAACATGGCCCGAAAAGTAAAGCTCATCCCATGGTACACGGTAGTCGACCATTTGTGTAATATTTTATCGCGTAAGTCGACTCGATATAAATACGAAATTCCGCGAATAAACGGAGAATATTTAATTGAACCCGGGCAAAATATTCGAGCCGGTTCGAAAAAAAAAAGAATCGAAAGAGCAAAAAAGACAGAACGATTAAACTAGTAAGTCGTCGTAATACCTACTATACTATGTCGGACATGAACGCGTAGCCGGAGGAGAGAGAAAGATAGAAGGCGAGATGAGGGGTAGAAGAGACAAGTACACGGGCACATACAGCGAGCAATGGGCGCAGGTATACAGATAGAAAGAGAAAGACTCTTGTACTATACGAAACAATCATTATTTCATCGAACCAGAATCGCATTTTATCGAAAATTAAAATCAAAATTGTAAAACAAGGAATCTAAAATGAGGAAGCCAGTTTGGGCATCGATTCTTGTTTTGCATTTCGTTTAGTCGCGCAATCAGCGTAAGACATGTCACGATATATCGTCTCGCTGAACATCGTACATAAATCAGACTGAATATCTGGTTTTAAATTTTGCTTGAAAACAGTGTTCTCATCGTTAAAAATTACTTCTTTCTGTTGGATGTTTTTTTTCTCTCTTTTCGTCCTCGTCCTCGTCCTACTCCTCCTTTACTACCGGACTACGCTATGCTCTGTCCTTTGTACAGGTACGCGTAAGTATATGTACGTCGTATGGTGTAGGTACCTCGCATTTATCTCTGTGTAAGTGTATTTGTTTAGTGTATTCCTTTTTTCGAAAGTGTGCGGCTGGTACCTAGACCTACACACGTGTGTCGTACATGTACCATTACTCTCTTTCATGCAATACGTGGATGTCGTCGTCGTCGTCGTCTTACTAGTGCATATAGTCAAAGTGGACAATTAAAGAGGTTAAATTGTACGGTAAACGAGAGCTGATGCAGAATGCTGAGGTGGTGCGGAGGCGACACCGTGTTTTAATAGGGAAGCATTTTACAGCGTAATTGGAGGCTGACGCTGACGTTGGGTTTTGGCTGAGAGATGCGAATAGTGCAACGGATGAAGGAAGGAGGGATAGGGGATGTCTTCGATGGTAACGTGAATCAGGTGACAGATGATCATTCATCGAGTTATCAAGTCGGTAAATTTTTTCGAAAATTTAGAAATTCGAGCATAGTTAAGTAATTCTGAAGAATTAAACTAAAGAATTAACTCGGAGCCAATTATAACTGATAAATCGAAATTGAAAAATTTATCGAATTAACCAGATCAGAAAACTGTTCAGAAAATTGATCCACTGGTCAAAATCGAAGATCTAACTAGCCGATTTATGAAAATCGAAAAATGCAATACATTTAATTGAAATCAAAAAATGAATAAAATTTACCAGATCAGAGAACCACACAAAAAATTGAATTATCAAAAGCGATCGATTAATCAAAATCAAAAAAATTTGCAAATCAATTAGATCTGAAAACTGTTTAAGAAATTTGATCAAATTATCGCAATCGGAAAATGATTAATTGAAATAAAAAAATTATCAATTTAACCAGATCAAAAAACTACAAAAAATTGATTGGTTAAAATCGAAAAAGTAGTCGACTTATCCAAATCGAAAAATTAATCAATCAATCAAAATCAAAACATTTTGAAAATTAATCCAAACACAGCTCAAAAAAATTGATCAATTAATCGAAATTTTTTCTCAGATAACCAGATTTGGGAACTGTTAAAAAAAACCTGATCAAGTGATCATAATCAAAATCGATTGGAATCAAAATCAAAAAACTACCTAGTTGATTTATTGAAATCGATCAATTAATTGAAATCAAAAAATCTAATAAATTTTCCAGGTTCGAGAATTGATCAAAAAAAATTTCCAGTGATCAAATCTGAAAAACTAATCGATTTATCAAATTCAGAAAATTGAACAATTTAATCAGATTGGGGAACTGTTCAAAAAAAATGATAAACTTCAAAAATCAAAAACAGACCAATAGATCAAAATTGAAAAATTGATCAATTAATCAAAATCAAAAAATCAACTGATTGATTGAAATTGGAAAAATATATATTTATTAGATCAGAGAACTGCTCAAAATAATTGATCAAAATCGAAAAACTACTTAGTTGATTACTAAAATGAAATCAAAAAAATATTATGTTATCCAGGTTCGAGAATTGGTAAAGAAATTGATCAATTGATGAAAATCGAAAAACTAGTCAATCTATTAGTGGAAAATAGATCAATTAACAATTCTGTTTTCAAAATAGTCAAAACTGGAGAATGGTTTAAAAAAGTAATCGACTAATCAAAATCAAAAAATCAATCAATCAATTGAAACCAAAAATTTTTTGCAAATTAATCATTTTGGAGGACTACACAAAAAATTGATTGACTTATCAAAATCAAAAAATTAATTTAACCATCCAGGTTCGAGAACTGTTCAAAAAATTGATCAATTGATGATAATTGAAAAAGTAGTCAATGTATCGCAATCAAAACATTGATCAATTCAAACTGGTTTCAAACTGGTAAAAATCTAAAAAATAATTCATTTATCGAAGTCAATTGATCGGTGGAAATTGAAAAAAATGTTCAAATTAACCAAATTGAAAAACTGTTTAAATAATTAATCAAATGGTCAAAGTGGATAAACTAGTCGATTTATCGAAATCGAAAAATCGATCAATTAATCGAAATTAAAAAATCAGATTGGGGAAATGTTCAAAAAATTGATCCAAATCGAAAATCTGGTGGCTTTATTGAAATCAAAAAATCGATCAATGGATCGATACCAAAGATATTGATCAAATTCATCCCATCAGGGAGTTTTCAAAAAATTGATTAATTGATCGAAATCGATAAATGAATTGAAATTAAAAATTTTATAAAATCAACGAGATTGATGAGCTGTTTCAAAAATTGAACAATTGATCAAAAACGAAAAACCGGTCGATTTATCTAAATAAAAAAATTGATCAATTGATCGAAATCGATCAATGAATTGAAATTAAAAATTTTATAAAATTAACGAGATTGATGAGCTGTTTAAAAAATTGATCAATTAATCGAAATCGATCAATGAATTGAAATTAAAATTTTATAAAATCAACGAGATTGATGAGCTGTTTAAAAAATTGATCAATTATTGATCAAAATCGAAAAACCGGTCGATTTATTTAAATTAAAAAAATTGATCAATTGATCGAAATCGATCAATGAATTGAAATTAGAAATGTTATCAAATTAACGAGATTGGTGAGCTGTTTAAAAAATTGATCAATCGATCAAAATCGAAAAAACCGGTCGATTTATTTAAATAAAAAAATCCAGCGATTGATCATACCAAAAAAGAGAACTATTTGAAAAATTGATCAACTAATAAAAAATTGAGCAAACTCAAAATTTTATCCACTGATTGAAATTGAAAAATAATTAATTACTCAATTATTTGAAATCGAAAATTCGTGGAAATTTCTCTAAATAATTTTCCAACAACTGAAATCCTTCCAAACTCCGTCAAAAAATCACGCGGAAACTAATCAATGGGCTGAAATGGGCACGAAAGCTCGTGAACTCATCGCACCTCAAACCCACGAGACGACAATTAGGTGTACAAAAATATAGAATCGGAAGAGTACATACATCAACGAGACTGGGACGACCACGAATTAAATTCTCTGAGACAGAGAAGAGCGAAAGAGACACGCACACACGGCGGAGACGCGGAGAATAAACCTGTCAAAATGATCTAGCCGGTAAGATTCAAGTGTAAAACACGGCGAACGCCTTTATACAAATTCGTATTTAATTCCGTATTTTTTTAAGGGGCCACATAATAGCCCACGGGTAAATATAGCGCGGTCTCCCGCTAAGTAACACGAATAACATTTGGAAAACGAGGAGGGGGGAACACGCTGTGCTCGGGAAAGGAGTCCGCGCCGCAACAATAGAATTCTGCCCTCAGCGGGGTAACTTGATGTGTCATCACATTTTACAAATGCGGACATATCGCTGTGTAATATTCACACTTTCTGCCGGTATCGGGCCGTCGCGGTCGTAGCCGTATTGTGATGCCGGAGATGCCCTCCGTATGGCTTTCTTGTGTACATCTACATATTATCGAGTGGCGTCCGCCGTCCGTCGCCAACTTGCCTGGTTTGCCCTCTCGTCGCGATATGACCATAAATTGGCCACGAACGATGGCTTTAAATTACATTTTTGTATGAGCACTCCTAGATGGAAAAAATTTCGAGATGGTTGCCTCGTCTTGTTCGCTGCCGCGGGTTCGTTGTCACCAAATAATTATTTTTTCGCGAACCGCGCGCGATCGGCCAACCTCCTACAAATTCCTCGTCTTGTAAGCACTTCAACTCGCCCACAACCTAAAAATCATTTTTTTCCCCCTTAGCATAAATCGATATGCCCTGCCAACCATCGTACTAGGTACGCATAATGTATGATAATATCATCACGAAATCTATAAAAACTAATTAAGTTTCCAGTCTTAGAGCGTCCAGGTTCGCGTACGTCGCGTCGTCCTAAACCTTGGCAACTGCCCGTGCCCGGGCACACAATGTAGCCCCTCGAACGCGCGCGCAATTCGCGTCTCGCATCGTGCTAAGGACCGGTTTCGTGTCCACAAAAGTTTTACCGGGTGACCGACGCAAACACCGTAGATTTCGATAGGTTTACCAACGCATACCATATACAACGATAGAATGTGCTGGTTTGGTACTCAAATGGTTGAAAGAAGATGCTTCCAAATTACGTGAAAAACGATGGACCTATCGATGGATTAAATAAAGCTCGTTTCAATCACTCTCGAAACTCCGAAATTCATTCAGTAAAAAATTCAAAAAATTTTCTCCAAAAATTTGGTAGTTTTACTCAACGTCGCCATTTTTCTCAATTCCAAAGGAAATGACTTCAGCTGATCTTGCAAATACGACCCCGATAATAAAACACGACTAAACGAACCATCACGTGCTATAAAAATTCAACTAATAATATTTTCAATATTACAAGATCAAGGTTCCTACGTAGCCCGCAACGATAAAAATATCGATCAACGGACTCGAAGGCATTTCCGTAGTAATCCGTATACTCTACACACGACGAGGTATCTCTACAACATCCACTCAAAAAATAATAATAAAAACATGGAACCAGCGACCGCTGACGATTTGTTATACTTCAAAAGTACGATGATGAAACTCGTTAACTTGGAGAGTTGAAAAAAAAGAAACAGAATAAAACAACAATAACAACACCAGTACAAGCGCAACAACTCCACCAAATCGAGTAGAGGAGGAACATCGATTCGTCGAAGCTATTCATCAAGGCGATTAAATAACGTATAAATATTTGTATATTATACGCGGTCTGGAATCGAATATGCGTATACGATTTATATATTTATAAAGCAAGAACAAGAGAACACAGATATGCGCCAGGTATACGAGGAACGCTGAAGAGGAAACTATCGAAGACACACCTTCATCACAAATACCCTAATTTTGCCGATAGTGATTCGACGTACGATTTGGCCTTTTCGGGGCCAAATAGACGACCGTTTGCGTTACTACGGTATATTTTAAGTTATTTAAAAATGGGTTTAAATTAGTGTTTTCGGTTTTGTAACCGAAGAGATAGGTCTTCTGAGGGCAACCAGATCTGGCAACAGGAAGTACTTAAATTAAGTATCATTGATGAGCTTGCGATTTCGTTTTTGGAAAGTCATTACATTTGACATTTTTTGGGAAAAAGTTATTTAAATGGATTTTCATGCGAATAAATAATTTCAAAATTTATCCAAAAAGTGAAAATTTTGTAAAATGGATTTTTTTTTAAAAATTGAAATGACCATATTTTCAAAATTGAGAAAAATTTCAAATATATTCGGGAATCAAAATCAGAATTTTCCGAAAATAGGATTACAGGAAAATTACAATTCTTTCTTGAAACGAAATATATGCGAAATTTTAATAATTACTAAAATGAAAATTTATAAAAATTTCCCATTTTTTCAGAAATTAAAATTAAAGTTTTTTTTTAATTTTCTAATATTTGAGAACATTTTTTGGAATCACATAAAAATTTCAAAATTTTCCAGAAATAAAAATTATTATCATCATAATTATTTTGAATAGGTAAGGTACCTACCTACTTTCTCCAAATAAGAATAAGAAAAAAAAATATGTCAAGTGAAAATTTTTCAAAATTAAAATGAAATTTCAAACTTTTTCCAAGAATGAATAATTATGAAAATTTTCCAATAGGTAGCATGATAATATTTTCAAGTTTTCCTGAAAATAAAAATCATGAAAACTGAAAAGTTGAAACATTTTCCTGAAATTAGAAATTCAAAAAAATATCCCAAAATGGAAATGAAAGAAAATTTTGAATTTTTTCTGGAATGAAAATTTACGAAAATTTCTAATTTCTTGAAATTGAAAAAAAAAATTGAAAACATTCAAAAAACTTTCAAATTTCCATTTTTTAAAGTTTGTTTTGTTCCGAAATTAAAATTAAAAAAAAAAATTCTCGAAATGGAAATGATTTTTCCCTTTTTTTAAATTTTTCCTAGAATTAAAGTTCGCCAAAATTAATTTTTTTTTCTAAAATTGAAAATTTTTCGAAATAAGAATCGAATGATTTGTTTTGATTTTTTTTTCATTATTTTCCTAGGAGGAAATCAATATTTTTTTGAATTTTTCCTAAGATAAAAATTTATGAAAATTGCACGTTTTCTGAAAAAAAAAGAAAAGAAAACGAAAACTACAAATTTTCCAACAAAGAAAATTTCAAGTTTCTTCTAAAATAAAGATTTATGAAAAATTCGTTTCCTGAAATAAAAATTAATTTTTTAACACCCTCCCTCCACCAAAAAAATTCTCAAAACGAATATTTTTCAAAATGAAAATATCGAACGTTTCAAGTACTTTCCTGAAAATGAAAATTTATCAAAATTATAAATTTTTCACCGAGTTTAAATTGAACAAAGAAAATTTAAAATTTTTCCCAAGTTGAAATTTAGAAAACTTTTAATTAAAAAACTACTTGCAATTGCATCTTTTCAATGACCCCCCCCCCAATTTAATTTTTCCAAAAACAAAAATTTTTAAAAATGAAAATTTTTTCCTAAAATTCAAAAATTGAAAATTTCACTAAAAGAAAATCAAAGAAAATTTCAAAATTTACCTGCGATTAAAGTCAATCAAAATTTCCTGTTTCTCTGAAATCAAAACTGAATTTTCACCCCCCCCTCCCCTCGAGGGACATCCAATTAAAAATGGGATTCTTCCTGAAGTAAAAATTTTTCAAAATAAAAATCACAGAACGTTATAAAACTTCTCAGAAATGTAATATTGTGAAAATTTCTGATTTATTGCTGGAGTTTAAATTGACTTTTTTTTCAAAAATATTTCAAAATAAAATAATCAAGGGAATTTTTAAATTTTTCCAGGAAAGAAAATTTATGAAAATTTCAATTCTTTCTAAAATTAAAATTGAACAAAATGAAAAAATTTAAAAATTTCCAAAATAAGGATTTCGAAAAAAGATGTTGAAAAGTTTTAGACTTTTTTTTAGGTACTGAAATTGAAATGAATGAGATTTTAAAGAATTTAGAATCATTTTTAAAATAATAGTTGATGATATTTTTCAGTTTTGTTCAGAAACTAAAATTGTTTTTTTTTTTAAATTTCTCCACATGTAAATCAATGAAAGAAAATTTTGCCCTTTTCTCAAAAACGAAAACTAATGAAAATTTTTAATCTTTTCTAAAACGAAGAATTTATGAAAATTTTGAAATTTCTTCTCAACTGAAAATTATTTTTGGAAATTATTCAAAACAAGAATTAAACGAAGTTTTGAATTTTTCCTAAAATCAAAATTCATGAAAGTTTTCAATTTTTTTTTGAAATTGAAAATTTTCCAAAATAATTAGCAATCAAAGAAAATTTTTTATGCTCATTTTTTTTTGTAGTAATAAAAATGTAAAATTTATTTTTTCTGAAATTTGAAATAATTTTTCCAAAATGGACGTTGAAAAAATTTAGGAAAAATTCAAAAATACGTAGGTGCAATAAAAATTGCAAAATTTTCTTTAAAAAATTGGAAAAAATTAAAACCTTTGAAAAATTGACAACAACCCTCTTCGTATTAATTTCTTCGCCTCAACCTTCCAAATCATATTTCCACAATTCCTGTCTAAGCTCTTATCTCATTGGCTGACTATTCCAACTTCGTCTCGCATCCCAAAGTCTGACCCATCCAACCACCTTATCTTCAAATTATTAATGCGCTACAACTACGCGACCGTTTCGCAGTCAGACATAGCATATAACCGGACCGGTCTGAAAACAACAGATTACTCATTATCTACGTAATTTAACATAGTTTCTGCGCAGACGACCATCACCGAATAAAGATCGATTGCCAGGAAGAAAATTTAGCCGATCGAGTTAACAGTACGCCCTGCATCATCGATCATGCCACCACCCAACGTCTGCGGATCGGCTGTACGGCCAGAACAGACCACCGAACATTCGACCATAGGTATGCTTAATGAGCGCCATCGCCATCGCCATCGCCGTCTATCGCATACCATAACAGACTGAACTTGGGTGAGGGGAGAAACCGATACTCTATGAGCATGAATACACGAGCATGTCTGAAGGATTTTTCATAGTATAGGTACGTCTGCGTTTGCGTTGTTGTTTTTTTATTTTTAATTTCTAAATAATTATAATAACCGATGAGAAAATTCGCCATCATTAAAAGTAGAAACTCTTTCGTAAACATCGTATCGCATATACGAGCTGTGTGTGAGGGACAGAGAGGGAAAATTGTATAATTAGTAAATCGTCTGCAGCAATGTTTCAACGAAGAGTCGAGATATCTTCGAGTTCAAGGAAATTGCCATTAAGTTAATGAATTAGCCGGTATAAGGTAGTTTTCCGCCTGCAGTCTATACTGAGAGACAGACAAACCGTCTACCATCGATAATCTAATATTTAAATATGGTCAAGTCGGCTCGTTCAGAATCACAACGTCGTCAACCGAACGAATCGTTGGTCTAAGGCTCGTATACGAAACACTGTTTGACTTATTCGAAATGCAAGAGAGGAAAAAGGGCCTGCAATGCGCGAGGTTGAACGACCCCTTACATCTGGATGACATTTCGCAATGGTACAAAAGATGACCAAGAGGTGGGGGTATTGAAACGGACGGCGCTGTAAATTTGTTCGTGTACAGTGCTGAGGATCGCTTTACAGAGACCAACACAAAGGAGCACTTGAGCATACGCTTCGGCAATAACTCGAGTCGTCTAAAAAGAATACGAAGACGACAACGACGACGACATCGCTTCCGTTTTATGCAAAAATACTATGCAATTAGAATGCACTTTACTATGCCTATGTATACTTATTCGCAATGAATCTATGGCCGAAGGCAATCACATAGTATCTACCCGGCGCGCCGCCGCCGCCACCGCCGCCGTCGACAACAGGCAATATATTGTCGCCGCCGATTATACCCCAGTCAAGCCAACCGTATCGATAGAAATTCCTGTACCTCTCCTAAGATTATCTGCCATTGCCATCCTGCATCTATCCATCTCTCTCTCTCCTACCTTTCCATTGCCAAAAAGAAGAGAAAAAAACATACACCCGAAATCGTAGTACACGTTCTGGACGACCCAATAATTCCCAAGTATTATAGGCAAACAAACGGACGCGACCAACAAGGCGACACACCCGCACTATGCGAAACAGGTGAACCGCCGCGCACTGGTCCTCCGTGTCCACAGGCTGCTGACTCTCGGCTCGCTCAAGGTGTATGGAAATAACGCGCGCCACACTCTCCTCAAAAAGAATGTATCACGGTAAAAATGCCCGCGTACGAGATACCCACTACCCAGTCCGAAACCAGTGCTTAGTGCTGGACGCTGGACATGTCCACCAGCTCGGTTACTCGCTTTCTCTCCGTTCATCTCGGCGTTTCTCTCTTTATCACTCTCACGCTGTCTATGCCTATGCGACTTCTCTGCCTATACGTGTGTAGCTGTGCAGTGTGCAATGTTCCTTGTCTTCTTCTTTTATTTTTCCTGCGCTCCGCATCCTCGCTGGTGTCTTTTTATTTCCTCCGCCTCTCTGGCTGTCTCTGTTTGCAGCACGCAGCCGAGCTGGTTTTCATTCTTTTTATTTCATGCCGATCGTTGTCGTCTGCGATTTAATATGCTAATATATTTTCAAGATCATTTTCATTTGTAGAAATAAAAACCTCAGCATTAAAAACATGCGGATTCGAGAAGAACAATGACGACGTAAGAAGCGAATTAATAATATAAAAAAAATAGCTACTCGAACCATCTTCCCCCCCTCCCTTAATCTTTGACTAATATGCCAATAATGTCATGAGAATATGTAGAAAAACTTTCCCATTCGATTACGTACAGGTACAAACAATCGCAAGGTAGCGAACAAAAAGAATACTTCATGTACCTACAATTCTACATTCAAATTTAACAAAAAAAATAAAAAAAAACGCGTAGCAGTCAAGATGCTACTCGAGAGCCGAATTTATGATTCTGAGATTGAACTAGAGCTCCTCCAAAAGAGAGG
>FIZV01019320.1:0-11001 GCA_900050545.1 Trionymus perrisii | reverse complement strand
TGATCTCAAAATTTTTTCATCATTTTCAAAATGTTTTTAGCAAAATGTATTCATTTATTTTTTTTTAATATCTAGATGTGTAAATAATGAAGCTCTTTAAAATTTGTTGGAAATGGAAATTTTTATGAAAAATTCTGGAAAGAATGTCGATGATAATATTGAGATAATTTAAACGAAAAGTTGTGGGAAAAGTTGGGAAATTTTTCATGAAAAAATTTGGGAACGAATTTATTCATACCTAAAAATAAAAATTTAGAGGAAAAAATTTGTGGAAAAAATAATGAAGATACAAAAAAATATGAATAAAAATAGCTAATATCAAAAATACGAGTAGATAGGCCTATTAGAATGGAAAAATTAATAAATTAAAAATTGAGGAAAAATTGGAAAAAATCAATTAACAACTGACTTGGAATAAGTCTCAAAAAAAATTGATGTGGATTATTAGAGAAATTTAAATGAATAGTTTGGAATGAGTTTACCTATTTAACAAAAATTTTGATGAAAACTGTGGGAAAAACTTGAATAAAAAAATAAAAATTGGGAGAAAACTTGATGAACAAAAAAATTGAAATGGAATTGGCCGAAAATTTTGAATGAGAATTTTTTTTTATACTTAAATAGGAAAACTTCAATAAAAAGATATAAATTTATTCAACTCAACAAAATTTTGAAAAAAAAACTAGAAAAAAGTTGATGAAGCATTAGAAAATTTTTTAGAAGCGTTAAAAAAATTTTGATGATAAAATTGGGGTTCGTTTCAAAACATTTACTTACTCGTATATAATGAAAAAAAAAAAAAAAAACTTGGCTTATTCGAATACTATTGGACATCACTATAGGTAAGTAGGTACAGGTACTCTATGGAGCAATTGTACTTGTCACTTACCCTCTTCTGTAGAAGTAAAACCTTCACTTTTCATTTTTTGAAACAGTTCTCGTCTTTTTTTCAACATCTACGAGTAAATGATTCATAGATTAACGTTTCACTCATAAAAAGAAGTACATTTATACACAGGGTGTTCAATGAAGGGCCCGCAATGCAACTCGAATAGACAAACAAAACACATTATTATTTATAAGTTGCCTATATATTGATTTTGAAGGGACAGTAAGTCACTGTTAGGGCCTTGAAAAAAATCAAAATATTATCAATTCAGTTCATGAAACAGGTGTAATTCGTTGAGAGAAGAAAAACCAGTTATGTTAAAAAATTTGCCTATCTCTGAAAATGAAGGCGCTGCAGTGCCTTAGACTTCGAAAAGACCGATTTTCAATGCTCTGAAACGCCTTTATTTTTAAACATAGGAAACTTCTCCAAATGTTTTATTTTCGTATGAAAAAATTACATGTGTTTCATGTATTGTTTTGACAGCATTTTCAATTCAATATCGATATCTCAAAAATGCACCGTAATAATTGAGATAGGAAATACGAATACTTTTTACAGGAATTTATTCTCACCATTACTCCTTCAATTTCAAAGATGGGCATCCCAATGTGATCAAAGCTTTTCTTTTAAAATTTTGATTGCGATGTTGCCAATATTGCTTGGAAAGTAACAAATTTTCAAAACTTTATACCGCCTTCAATTTTCGAGATAGGCATCTTATCATTGTAACGTTTTTTTTTTTTTTTTTCGTTTGTCTACCCGTTATTATTGCATACGTTCCATGCTGCACCCTGTATACATAGTACATACCTATGTATACACATAGATAGATAGATTATTATGAAACCTACTTTTCGAGGCAGATCTTGTACAATGTCGAACACATTTCCATATCCCAGTAAATGTCGATAAATGTTGAAAATGAACGAAGGCATCAACCAAGGTTTATAGAATCTTTTACTCACCAATTCTGCCGATCTAGAATACGAAAAAATTTCTATGAAAATGGACATTTAATTTATTCTTAGACAATTACGAAAGTCGAATCTTTACTTTATTAAAGCATTTCCAAATCTCATTACTTCTGTAGTATCTTTAATATCTGTATAACCCATAGCCGTTTCTAAATTAAAAAATAAAGCAAAACTTCAAATCAACAATTGCCTATTTAATATCTAAACGAAATACAATATACCTATTATTGGAGAATGAATATAACGTTTAGATGATTTGTAAAAGCACGTGCTGGCTGCGTATAAACTACTAAAGTTATGAATGGAAAAAGAGGGGAAAAACGTGTTTACGTAAACCACGTGCTATCTGTGATCAGTCCCACAATACTAAGAAACTGAATCGTAACTGTGTTAGTCTCATGTAATAATCATGAATCAGAATCAAGTTTTCAAAGATTGTACGTATTTGCACTTCAAGTTTAATGAAATTATGAATTTTTTATACCCCTTTATATGAAATTTCGATACTTACCGCAAATCGTCATTATAGATGTTTGGCTGACGTATGGCCACAAATCGAACTGTTTCCCAGTTCCGACTTCTTTTTTCAATCGATTAACCAATTCGGTATTTTGTTTGTTGAATATTTGCAAAAAGTAATGGAATAAGAGGGCTGGATTGAATGCTGGATTTATAACACGTCGATTTACTTTCCATCTTTCCACTGTAAAGGTATTTGACGAAATTAATGAGACAGTTGAAAAATTAATTATTGAAGTTGTAGCGGGCGAGAGAGACAGACAGAGTACCTGAACCTTCATAAATCACACCAAATGTGTTACTGTACAAGGTGTCAAAAAAATATGGTCACGTGTCTATTTTTAGCATTACAACTTCGGTAAAATTTTTATGGAACAAGTAAATAAATACTTAAAGTGTCACATAAAATAATTTTAGAATCTTTATCAACGAAATATTATTGTTTTCAATCACAGCTTCCAACTTCTCATTTTTGTGTTCAAACTCACAATCAGAAAGATGCAATTTTACGACCACAATCATTGCAACTGCCCAGAAACCATTTTCTCTCATGTATTCAAACATTTTCAAGGTGACGAATACGCGCTTGGTTGTTGGTTTTTAAAAGCGCAATTTATGCATTATCTTTCGCCGTACATCATATACCTAACATCTCTAAAAATAATCGAGTCATTCGTTAGGAAATTATGCAAGTGTAATTGAATAAGGAAGTGAGCCTACATGTTAAAAACGCGTATCTACGCGTAAAATTGTAAAAAAAAAATCTTCAACTTACGTACCTTCGGAAGTGAATATACCATCACCTAGCATATCCACAACAAATTTATAACTGCTGTCTTTTTCTAAAGTCCTGAATGCTATCGTCTGTAACATAGAAATTGAAGTTCATTGAATTTTTAGCATTTTATCGGACATCCCGTATGTAAGAATATTTTTAAGAATTGGAGTAATACTCGCAGATACCTGGAAGTCTTCCGGAGATGTAATGACTATGTATGGTTTGTGAAGCAGCCATATTTTGAATGGGCTTTTATACATTTTCATGAATGCTGCAGCTCTCTTTAACAAGTCTGAAAGAGAGGAAGGGAATTACTTGTATGTAGGTTACCGGTAATAACGGATAATATGGCAACGAACATTTAAGACATTAATATCTCAAAAAAATGCGACTCGATCAATTTTTAAAGCTCCGATTAGACGTTACCAAATACGAGATTAATGAAATTATTTCTACGATTATTCAATTCTTTCTAGCTAAGCATTAATTTTAAGAACCCAGCGCGTGCAATTTTTTGTAGTGCAACAATTTCTAAGCAACTTGTACGAAGGTTTTTGTAAATTCTTTGAAATTTAGATTTTTGGCCAATTTCCAAAGCTTATATGTTTTGATAGTTTTTGAATTCAATTAACCGGCCTATGAATCATAGGCGCAGCCAGGGGAGCGAGTGGGGCTCAAGCACCTCCTTCAGCCTCACTGAGGTAAAAAAAAATAGGTAAGTAAAATTTTTCCCCTAATCCCCCATCCGTCCTGAAAAAAAAATTCAAGCAAAAAAATTTAGAGTTATAAACGTAATTTTAATCAAGTGTGACATGTGTGATTAATAAAGTTTTGCAATTTTTATAACGACTATATTGAACTCCGAAATGAAGCTTGGAATATACAATTCGGTGTAAAAAATTCAACAAAGAGAATCCTAATTTTTTACCTTTCCCAAGTAAAATGAATATCAAAATATGCTTATTTTACTTCAAATTTTTTATATCCTCCCCGTGACATGTTCGCCGGAGCGATCATTTTTGACTCTTCGAAAAATAAGAACTTATCTAAGTAAAACTGTGGCTAAAACCCAACGGCCAGATTTTGTTTTATTGATTAAGATTGTTCAAAAATTCTTGTCTCGGGTTTTTTACTGCCTACGCTCCCCCTCATTCTTATTCCGAATTTGACCCTCCACCTTACATAATTCCTGACTTCGCCTATGCGTATGAATTACCTACAATGAAAGAATTTTTCGGTAATGAGTGCAAGAATTTAGTAAAGAAATAACAGGTGGAGGTATAGGGGTGAAATAGCCCTGAGCAGTGAATTTGAAATTACCCAGTGACGGCCAGTGAAAGTTGATCCCTGTGGTATAAGATCTCCACGACAACATTTTTAGCTCCTTATCTTGACCTTTTCCTACAGGAGGGGGGAAAACGTCGATTTTCGTTAAAATTTCTTAGGACGTAAGGAACAACTTCCGCTAAAAAGTTTAAAAATCCCAGCTGGGGGCAGATTCACCCATCTTACCCGACTACCCTCTTTGGTGAAAACTCGAAATTTGAAATTTCGGTAATTTTTAAACTTTAATTACATTTCAAGAGTTAATCAATTTTTAAATTATTGTAAATTTTAAAAAGTTGAAAAAAGTTGAAAAGTTGATGAAAATTCGAACTTTGGTAATTTTTAATATTTTCAAAATTGGATCAATTCTTAAAATTCAATTTATTACAATATACCTATTTTTAAAATTTAATAAAATTCTTGAAGTTGGGATAACTTTTTAAAAATTCAGTTGGATTTAAAAAAAATAAATAAAAGAGTAGGTAATTTGCAAAGGTTGATGGAATTTCAAAATTTGGAAAATACTTAATTTACTATTAAAATATTCAAAATTTGGCCACATTTTAAAATTTAGTAGCACATCTTTAACAATTTGTAAAATTTTGTAAATCGGGTAAAAATGAGTAATTTGATCAATTTAAAATTTTAATAGATTTTTGTTTGGATCCGTTTTCGAGGTTTGGCAACGTTTTAATATTTTTAACATTTGAAAAAAAAATTAATTTAGCATTTTTTTAAAATTCGGAGCCTTTTTTATTTTGAAAAGTCGTATTGGAGGTCCTGCAAAAGTTTTGCTTTTTGTAAGCTTTAAAAAATTACATGAGTTTGAAAAAAAAAATTAAAAACTATAAAAATGTAGGCACGCGGTAAAATAAGAAATTGGAAGTTAACTTAAAAATTAAAATTACCTTTTGGAGATCCCAAAAATTCGAGAGCATTTCCAACAAAAGGTATCCCTTTGGGTCCATCATACTGGTTGACGATTTTCTCTAAACGTCGGCGTTTAATTTTATAATTAACGTAATAATACACCACTGCTAAAAACGCGGCAAAATAGATAAAAGTAAAAATTAGCTTATCGTGAAAGAATGATAATAAAACGCTGTAATATAAATGATCAACACCGAACGATTTATCCATGATTAATAAGAGAGAAAATTTTATTTCACTCTCGCGCGACCATCGAGACGGAAATAAGCCCTAATGCGAATCATCGCGTTTTATATACATAGGTAGGTCTAGGTACTTAAATTCCATTTTGCTGAACATCCAAGGTGTTGCACCTAAGCGATGGCGAGATTGTTCTAAACTATGACAATTGCTTTTTTCGAAAACCGAACTGGTTTGTGGTGTGTTAGGCCAATGGCCTTGGGTACCTAAACGTTTACAGTAGAGTCATTTTTCGAAAATATTTACCTACCCATGTTGTAAAATTTTTTAAATTAGTTATTTTCGCCATAAATTTTTTTACCTTAGGGATTTTCGTACAGTGTACAAAAATTAATTGGTTTCTAAAATTATTTATACTTATTTTGGAAATTTCTAATGAATGGTTGAAATTTTTCATTATTTGTACAAAGAAAAATTGTTAATCTTGATTTGACTCAGTTTTTCATGATGTGTCTTGCTAATCGTGAGGTTAAGAATCACTGATATGCTCTAAATTCATCTTTTAGATAGGTACCATTAAAAAATTGGAAAATTCTGAAAAAATTTTAAAATTCGGCTCAGGGCCGTTTTGCTCTATTACCGCATCACGCCTTTTAAAAAATTTTAAAATCACAAAAAATGTGGAATTAGAAAGTATCTAGTAGACAAATTGAAAGGTTAAGAAAATTGCTAATTTAAGAAATTCAGCAATTCCGGAAATATTAAAAATTTGAAGAAAAAGAATAGTGAAATTATAAACATTTAAATTTTTTAGGTAAGTACTTCATCAAAAAAATTGGAAAAAATTTACAAGTACCTAGGATTGAAAAAATTGATGATTATTCAAAATTTCGAAAAATAGAAACTTTAAAGAAATGAATAGGCGTATTTGAAATAAGTAAGAAATTATGATGAAGTGGGAAATTTTAATGCACGTATTAAAAATTGAGAAGTCATAAAAAATCAAAAAAATTTAAATCAATTTTTTTTTTTGTAATTGCTAGGAATTTTTTTCCATTTATAATCATCCTTATTATACCTGCCTCTCCCTCTCTCTTTCTTTTGGCTAAAATGTCTGATAAAATGCCTAAAACGTCATTAAATTTTTTAAAAATTCAGAACTCTCAGAGAGTCTGACAATAAATCTAAAATTCATCTGATTTTTAAAGAAAAAATTTTGAAATGACAAAATATCCAAAAGTCAAAAATTAAAAAAAAAAAAAACATTTGTTTTAGAATGTCTGACAAGATATCTAAAAGTCACAAAAAATTTAAATGTTTCAGAATGTTTGACAAAATATTAAATATCTAAAAGTTATTCAAATTTTTAAAAATTTATGTTTTAAAATTTCTCACAAAATATCGAAAAAAATTAAAAAATTAGTAAATGAAAATTCAAAATTCAACTCTTGGGGTTCCTTTAGTGTACTCTTGTTGCCCTGGTAGATTTTAAATTAATTTATTTATATGTAAATACGTATTTTTTCAACAGAATAATTTTTAAAGAAATTTTCATTTTCTATGTGGTAATTTGTTTGAATCTATTCTCTTAATTGAGGTTAAAGTTTAATTTTTTTATGACGTCATACCTATACTGTAACCGCCTATGCCTGTAGAGAATTGGTTAGACTTCATCAACACGACTCATACTAAATTACTGTTTATACATTGCGCGTAAATGGTCACTACCTGTATCCATCAACTCTTGGTGATGAAAAACTTCAGGTACGTATAGTGCGTACGTGAATGGATATCATGAAAACAGACAGGTAAAACCTGGTGCAACCTATCTATGTAAATAAAAAAATAATAATACAATAGCAGGTAACGTAAAAGTCTGGTCAGTGACATGACTATTGCATGGGTAGTTGATTGTAGTCATTTGGGGCCTATATCATGATTCACAAAAGGGTTCTCTATTTCACACCGATATCATTTTTCTGAGAATATGAAACAGGGGTATTTAAAAAATAGATTCGAATTTTTTATTGGGCAGTACCATGAGCAAGACTGACGAAGAAATCTCGAGAATCATCCTCAGATATACCTTTTTTTTCTTTTGGATAAATTTATTTAGTTAATAAATATATACAATACATAATGTGACGTGGTCTACGAAAATATGACTTAGGTGCGAAAATTTTTTTTCGAGATAAACGCGTTTAAAGAGCACTTTTAATCTTTAAACGCATTTAACTCGAATTTCGTCATGTTTTTAAATGTTGTGTGCTAGAGCAAAACATGAAAATGTTAATTTAATAAATTAAAAAGAAAAAAAAGGAATTACAAAAACACAAAAATAATTATTTTTTAAGTAGGTAATTATGTAGTTGAAAAGTTCTTAAGAAATTTATAGAATTGAAACTTGGGGAAAAAATAAAATGAAATAAGTTTAATGTGTTTTTCAATCTTTTTTCTTGTTATAAATTAGCAAACATCATCATAATTATATGAAAATTTAATCAATCAAAAATTTAAAAAAGTTGAATTAAGCCCTAATTAAAAAATTGCAAAAAATTAACGAATCAAAAATTTGCAAAATCTGAGTAAGTTAAAAAATTCGATGCAATTCAATCAACTAAAAATTTGTAAAAAAAAAATATCTAGGTAGATAAAAAATTAAAAAAAAATTGAAATCAACAGAAATATACCTAAGTACATAATCAATTTTTTAAAGTAATAAATTTGATAAATTGAAATTTTGAAAAAATAAAATAAAATTTTCAAACATTTATAAAAATTTAATATTCAAGTCAGAAATTCCCAAAAATTAAAAATAATTTTTTTTACATTCCAGAATTGATTGAATGAAAAACTGGTAAAAAAAAATCAAAAAATGCAATAATCTGTAAAAAGAAAAAAAATCAACAAAATATGTAGGTAAGTAATTACGAATTAGGCATCAAAATTTCACAAATTAGAGACGGTCGTCTCACATTTAAGTAATAATTTGAAAAATTCTTCAGAATTTGATAGATCAAAATTTGTAAAAAATATTCAATTGTAGTCGATAAGTAAAATTTGAAACAATTGTAAAATTCAACTACGAGATAGTTAAATTAGGTAAGCGGTGGCGTATTATAGGGAAATTATGGAAGTCCAACTTCTCTCCAAATTTTCAATGAAATGAGATTTTTATGAAGTGGTTAACTGGTTATACAAAATAAAAATTTGAAAACCTGGTAAAAGTGGTGTTCAAATTTTTCATTTGGTTTTATTGGACTCTAGTTTTGTTTCTTTTGAAATAATATGCATTTTGAAGGTATATTGGCGGGAGGAGTGATATTTTTTATCGTTTATGCATTATACGAGACTAAAAATTTAACAATTTTTGAAAATTTAACAATTTTTGAAAATTTTTAATTTTGTAAAATTTTTGGATCATTAAAAATTGACGATTTTTAAAAATTTAGAAATTTTAAAAGAATTTGCTTTTTTAAAAATTTAATAATTTTTAAAAATTTTAAGATTTTTAAAAAATTTAATAAAATTTGAAAATTTGTCATCTTTTGAGAAAATTAGAATTTTTGAATATTCCGTATTTTTTTGTAAAGTAACTTTTTTTTTGTGAATTAAAGAATTTTAAAGAATTCAGCGATTTTGAAAAATTTGATAATTTTTGAAAATTTTTCAGCTTTTGAAAAACTAGCATTTTTTAGAAATTTTAAGATTTTTAAAAATTCAATAATTTTTGAAAAATTGTAATTTTTTGAGAAAATTAAGATTTTTGAATATTCCGTAATTTTTGTGAAGTAGGTAGGTAAATAATTTTTGTGAATAGCAGAATTTTAAAGAATTCAGCAATTTTGAGAAATTTGATGATTTTTGAAAATTTTTCAGTTTTTAGAAACCAACAATTTTTATAAATTAATTCAATAATTTGGAAAATTTTGCATTTTAAAAAATTCAATAATTATTTTAAATTTGTCGGTGTTTTTGAGAAGAATTACAATTTTTAGAAATTTTCAAAAAAATTATAATTTTTGAAAAATCTATAATTTATACGAATCAGAGAATTTTAAAAAATTCAGTGATTTCGAGAAATTTGATAATTTTTAAAAAAATTTTGGTTAGGGCGAATTTTTTAGAAAAAATTACATGTAATTAAGCATTTTTGCGCTGTAATTTATTTTCTGGGGGGGGGGCATGAGATTGACTTTTTGCGAGGGTAAAAATTTTTTACTTCCCTCCTAAAATCAATTTTACGAATTATTCGTCCAAAAATTAGCCTCACAGCACACCTGCTTGAAAGGCAACCAGAGGTGACTCAAAAATTATGAAAACATCCGAAAAGTTGCGAATGTCCGAAAGGATTAAAGGAAAAAATTACGATAATTTTTTTTTCAAGATCACAAAAATTCAAAAAAATCCAAGTTGAGAAAAAAAAATGCAAATTCAAAACCCCAAAATTTAAATAAATTGAACTTTTTATTGAATAAAAAAATCATGATCAGAAAAAATAAATAGGTATAAAAAAAAGTAAAAAAACAAAATTCAAAAAAAATTAATTGAAAAAAGTTCAAAGAAAAAGAAATTGAATTTTTGTTCATAAAACAACCAAGTTCAGATAAAATATTGCAAATTGAAGAAAAGATCAAAATCGAGTTTGAAACTGAAAATTTTCAAAATTTGGTGATAAAAAAATTGAAAAAGCAAAAATTGAAAAAAAAAACAGTCCAGATTTGAGGTGTTGAAAAATTAATTTAATTACTTGGAAATCAAAAATGGGCAAAACTGAAAAGAAGGAAAAAACTTGAAAATAAAAAAATGAAACCTAACTCGGAATACCTATTACAATTTTTTTGGTAAAAAAAAAATAAAAATCGTGAAAAATATAAAATTGCACAAAAAACAGAATTGTAATCAAGTTAAAATTTTTTATAAAAAATTGGAATTAACCAGTCCCCCGAGGTGAGGTCAAGGATCGCTGATGCATTCTAAAATCAATTTTTACCATCACCTACAAATCGGAAACCCAAAAAATTTTGAAAGTTGACTTGGGGGCGGTTTGACTTCTTATCGAATTATCACACCAGAGCCTTAGAAAAACAACTTGCAGACTACAAATTTGAGCCATTGAAAAAATAGTACCTACCTATAGTAGAGTCAACGAAAGAATACAGTTCTCCCCTATCAACTCCCACTACGCGTTTTCAACGCGAACCAACCAACACGCTCGAAATCGAGGTACCTTCAAACTGATGCACTACGTTTTGTAGCGTAACGTTTCACGTTTTTCTTCCTTAATCATCATTTTGTGAAAGATTAGAGAAAAAAAAGAAAACGAGTAAAAAAATTTTTGTAATCAAAAAAAAAAATTATGAAGAGAAATTTTGAAGAACGAACAACGCAACGTTTTGACT
>FIZV01019295.1:0-13530 GCA_900050545.1 Trionymus perrisii | reverse complement strand
ACCAGAATTTCATCCCTCCTACTCATGGATACTGATTTTTTCCCGCGAAAAACGCATTTTTTGGCTTTACTCACCAAGGGGGTGGGGTGGGGGGCAAAAAAATGTTCTCGAAAATTTTTTTTGGAGGTACCCAACAATAATCTATCATAATTTCCTAAATCTGGGAACAGGGGCATTTCGCCTATCTTACTCTAATTTTTAAAAAATTGCAAAACCTTCACAAATTGCTAAATTTTTAGAAGTTGCTAATTTTTTAACAATTGCTAAGTTTTGAAAAACTGCTAAATTTTCACAAAAAGCTAAATTTTTTAAAATTGTAAAATTTTTAGAAGTTGCTCATTTTTTAAAAATTGCTAAATTTTTAAATATTTACAAATTTTCAAAAATTCCCAATTTTTCAGAAATTGAAAAATCTTTACGAATTGCTAGATTTTTTAAAATTACTGATTTTTTAAAAACTGACAAATTTTTAAAAATCAACTACCTAATTTTATAGAAATGGCAAAATTTGGTAAATTTTTGAAAATTGCTCATTTCTAAAAAGTGCTAATTTTTTAAAAATTTTCAATTTTTTAAGTTTTTAATTTTTTAAAAATTGCAAAATCTTCACAAATTGTTGAATTTTTAGAAGTTGCTCATTCTTTAAAAGTTGATAATTTTTCAAAAATTGCTGTTTTTAAAAAGTTCTAAATTTTTAAATATTGCCAATTTTTCAAAAACTACCAGGTTTTTAAAAACTGCTAAATTTTTAAAAATGAAAAAACTTTAAAAATTGCTAATTTTATAAGAATTAATTTTCAACAGTAGCTAATTTTTTTAAAAGTGCTAGGTAGGTATAGGTAGGTAATTGTTTAAAAATTTGCAAAATCTTTACAAATTACTAAATTTTCAACAATTGCTAATTTTTGAATGTTAAATTTTCAAAAATTGCTAAATTTTTAGAAAGTATTTACTGAATTTTAGAAAAGTAATAAATTTTTAAAAGTTGTTGATTTTTCAAAAAATGACAAATTTTATAGATGTTGCTAAATTTTTAAGAATTGCTAATTTTGTAAAACATTAAAAGTTGATAATTTTCTAAAAGTTCTAATTTTTGCAAAAGTGGCTTATTTTTTTACAATTCCAAAATCTCTACAAATTGCAAAATTTTTAAAAATTTCTAAATTTTTAGAAGTTGCTTATTTTTAAAAAATTAATACGAGATTAAAAATTGGACCGATTAATGCTAAGTGGGCGGTTAAAAATTGTATTTCTCGATGGGCTGCTAAATTTTCGTATTTCTGGATCCAGCCCTGCTTGGCTGTGAATTTTGAGTCGATGAAAAATTTTACAAAAATTTTACAAATCAAATTTTGTCAAAAAAATTCGATTTGTATAATTTCTCATGGGGTTTTAATTTTTTTCGAGACCATTCCAAGTCTTTTTATGTGCTTGAAATTTTTCTCGTATTTTTAAATTAAAATTTTTTGCAAAATCACATTTTTTTAAAAAGTTTTTAAGACTTCTTCGTTTTTTTTTTTTTGTTTTTTTTTTAAATTATAGTACCTCATTTTCGGAGCAAAGATGAGCTAATCTTTCGTGAACCTGCCTTACTAGCTCATCATCGACTATTTCTTCTCCTCTGGTATCGTTCTGGACGAGATATTGCCACATTTGACCTTCTTCGCGTTTACTCAAAATGATTTCCAACCTGAAGAAAAAATTCTCCTTAGAAAAATGCAAATTAATCGAATCACTTCACTTGGCAAAAATACAGTTTCCCATTTGTCGCCTGGGCAAAATATCGCCATCGCTATCCCAAAGTAATACGCTCTGTTTACCTCTCTCTCTCTCAATTGCTTAGTAATCGCGCCCCTAATCCGGAGCACATTTCGAGGAGAAAATACGTACACGAAATCGACATCTGCATTCAGTATAAATAAGGGAAAAAATCGCATCTCAATGGCACCTAAAACAGTGGAAAAACGCGCAAAAAACAAACCGCCGGAAGAGCGTTACTGCCGACAGTTGTCACAGCAGTCGCAGCAGTCATCGCAATCGCAGCCCAAATCTCAATCACGTATCTCGGCCTACATCGACGGCAAACTATCTCTCGACCAAATGGTCCACAAAGATCGGCTGATCAAACCCGAAGAAAGACACAACAAACGGGCCTTCTTGCCTCGCATCAACGACGACGTTAAAATCGTACCCCGTAAAATAGTCAAATCCAAATCCATCGAGCTCAACGTGCCCCCAGCTGCACCTCAGCAACGTTCTAAAACGAAAATCAAAGAATTCGACGAAACGACGAAAACATTCCGGACACCTGAGCAGACTACGCGGTCTAAAAAGAAATCAGGATTCAGTTTCGATTTAAAGGATTATCAGTTCGTAATCAAAAATAGCGACTCGAACAGTCAAACGGCAGCTATCGAGTTCAAATACAATGAAAAAACACCCGACGATGATACCTCTTTGAATGGCAGCCAGATTCCGACACCTTTTTCGCAAAGTCCTTGTAACGAGCTGATCCCTGTCATTTCGAACGTGAATCTGGTTACTCCTCCGGATAAAACGTACTACGAGGAGACTTTGGTCACGAAAAATGACGAAATATCAATGCTCAAGGAGAAAGTACGCAATCTGCAAAAGAATCTCATCGCCAGGAGTAGTTATTTCGGCACAAATGAAGAAAACGTAATCGATAAAATTGTCCAGTCTTTAGAGATCATCACGACCACGGTGAAAAACCTGAAAAACACCACAGATCGAGGTAAAATATCCGAATACTTGGCCACGATCGAACAACAACAAGACAAATGGTACTCGTACGTCGAGACCATTGCAGCAGCGATGAAACACTTCAAAGAATCGAACCTTCGTTTGAAACAAGACAACGCCATCAAGGAGGCTCAACTGCGCGACGAGCAAGTGGAAAACGAACGTTTGCAAAGAGACTTGATCAACTTGAAGACGGAAAATACGTCCTTGGTGAAGGAGAAAAACCACTTCCTCGATTCGCTGAGCTCGGTCAAGTTTAGTCTGAAAACGGCCGAAATAGAAAACGAAAAACTTCGTCAACAAACCGAACATCATAAGACATTGAACGAAAAAGCCATCGATCAACTTAATATGCTCAACGAAGCCTGCAAAAAAGTTCAAATCGATGTACAAGATAAAGAAAAAGTATCCATCGAAATCGGAGCCCAATTGAGACAACAAATTAAAATACTCGAGGCTGCCAACGAAGAACTCACTTTCACATACGAAAAAATCAGCGAAGAAGTGAACGTACTCAACGAACTCTGCAGACAAAATAATGCTCAGGCTAAAGAAGTCGAATCACGTCACCGGAACGAAATCGAGACCGCCGTCAATGCTAAACAGCAATACATAGAGACGCTGGAAAAAGAAGCGAAGAGGTTGAAAGATGAGATTAACTCGTTAGAGGTGAGCTTACGTCAAATGTCCGCTAAAAACGAGCGGAATTATTCGATAATTAGTCAGCTAACGAATGAAAACCATATGCTGAGAGAAGACATCAAGTACATAGGCTGCGAAAGAGAACAACTCAAAGAAGGTATTGCCGAATGGTGCAAGAACGAATATCACGATTCCGTTCAGTTAATCGATATGATAGATAAACTAAAGATGAAGACAATTATCGCCGAAACTAACTACTCGAACAGACTGATGGAAGATTTAGAACAGACGATTAAATTCACGAGGTTATTAGACGGCCAACTCGATTCGTAGGTTTAAGTTTTTACACGGCTAAGTCGTGTGTTTAGTTTCTAAGCTAATATACTCGTACTACTTTGAATACCTATTTTCTGTAATATTCCAAGTGGTCAGTTCGGAATCCAGTTTTTGGAACGTGTGACCGGCCAAGTGGACGGTGTCTTTTATTTGTACGCTGATTCGTTCATCTTCTATGGATACCTTGACGTCGTCCTTGATACATCCAAGGGGTAATCCGAACCACAGTTTTATATCGTCCGTTGACTGTTGCCAGTAGTACTCTGGATCTTTCTTCTCGTCTGTTGAAATGAGTCTATTCTATATCGACAAGTCTGACAACTTGGAATTTCCTAGGGTGTAGCTCGATTTTTAGTTTGAGGGGCGACGAGATGGAAATCTCACAATGCTTAATATGTTTGCAGCTTGGACACCCACACAAATACCAAGTTACTGGTCGTGTTTATCAAAGTACCTCGTAATTAAAGCCACTTATACCTTGCTCTTTCGACATCTCAGAGTCCATATTTGTACGTAATTCGACAGGTTTATTCGATTCTATAAATAAGTACTCGCATCCTGGCTTAAAAAATCCACACCTCACTGCTCCCAAAGAATGGAACTTGAATGAATCGCTGATTGACCAATTCTCGCCGTCTAAATTCATATTAAAGGAATTAATTCAAATTTACGTCATTTCCAGTGAAACAAACGTTACCAACTTTTCTTCAGTACAACCCAATGCAATTCGGTAAAAGGTCTGGCTGCTTTAATAGTATCATCTGTATCTTTCTTTTCGACGATGGATACAGTAAGACAATGCAATTCAATATCGTCGTCTTGTTCTTTGACACGAGCATCAAGTAAAGTATACGGATTGGTTAAAATATCCAATGAAGTTTCCACCTTACACAAAAACAAATTAATTTAAATTAATCGAAGTTCATATGTAAATTTGAATCGATGCATTATTTTATTATTACAGTCCAATTTTGCGAGCAGTTCCTGATTCCGGTATTCACAACATGTAAGGTACCAGTACCAGTTGAAATCACTGCAGTACTCGGACCAGCGAATACCAAAGTTATATTGTAACCGAGTTCTTTTGGTTCGAATGATGGAATCTGAAGTAATTCTCGCATAGCTGTGTTATTCGTTTCCTAGAATATGAAAAGGATAACTACATATGTAATGACGTGGTACAAAATTTGAGCATCAAGTTGAAAAATTGGTACATACAAAAGTCATCGTTTGTAATTCGATTTTTGTAACGGTTCTGGTCTCGCTAATGTAATAAATATCGTTCTCATTCCACGGATCGTTAATCAAATGGTTATGCATACTGAAAAGTACCAAGTACAGGTACGAGAACGTATCTCCGATTTTTTCCAGTTTATGGACACCTGTAGCAGAGTTGCATCATTTTTAGTGTATTTCATGTTGCGTGGGTTAGACTGAGGATTGAGAGTCGTAGGTGCAGTTATGAATATGATCGAGTTTAGGCTGCTTGAAGCTAAGTTGGAGTAAAAATAAAGGCAATTTTCTTACCACTGGTAAGTTCATGATTTGTAACCGGTATTTGGTCCAGGGATAGTTTATATCCTTCGAAATTGGAATCAATGAGATCTTTATTTGGGCGTAGTTCGACTATATGACTCATGATACATTAATACAACGATGTGATAGGAATAATATAAAATTAGTCTTCAAAAAATACTTGAAATTGAAAATTTTCTGTACAATTTTTCCGATGAATTTTTCAAAAATTCGAGTGATTCGTTTTCGCTTGTTTTCGTGTTATCCTGATCGTATTTTGTTTTGTTTCTTGTTTGGTTTTTACTAGTTCCTCAACTTGTCACCACAGCGCCCTCAAACCAAATCATCGAACTTTTAAAATTCACCACCAGGTTCGCTACTGAAACATCATCATATTAGATAACAAACAAAAACAATCTTTTCAGGGGTGCGCTAGGCAACACACCGCTGTGTGTTGCGGCTCGAGTTCGTCATCTAATTTTTTTCCTGTAATGTCTGTGGCCATGTATTTAGAATACTAAAAAGCAATTGAAATTGAAATTAAATTTTATAATTTATTAATAATTGACAAAATGCATTTTACATTTTACGTTTCGTATTTGTAAATAGATTATTAGTAATTATGAAAAATTTAACCGTTGTTGAATACGCGATGTGATAATGGCGTCCGATGAAAATGTAAACAGGGATAGTTGTGTACACGATCCTAATTTTGCTATTGTTTGTTCGTTTTTCGAAAAATTCTCTTCGTTATGCGGCATAAAGCATCCACCGTTTTCCGACTTACAGCAAATGATCGACTCGACGGAGGAAAGTAAGTGGTCGTTCGATACGTATTTATTTACTCAGCAATTATCCGCCTCCATCGCTGTGTAATTATTTCACAATTCCCAGTCATCGTTTACATTTCATCTGATATTTTATCTCAGACTGGTTGAGAACTTTTTTCACCATCGTTGAAATGTCATAATCTGAGACTATTTAGGTAAAGATTGATCTACGCGAATCATTAATCGTGTGTTTTCTTATTGTTTTGTTAAGCTTCTCCGGAGTTGATCGATTTGCATATACGTTTAATGCGAAAAGCTAAGAAGAATGTGAATCCGGAAAGATGGGAACGTACATTAGCTAAGTTTTGTTATTTGCATCATCCTCAAGATAGTTGGGAATTGGAGCAATATGGATATAAAAAATTGAATTTTACTCAACGATTGAAAATATTACTGGTAAGAGTACGCGGTACCGGTGACTTCTAAAATAAAATAATCCAATGATCGTAAGATTTATATTGGTGTTTATTGTTTCAGTGTATTTGTGAAGCTCAATTTGATTACAATATCAAATTTAAAACTGATGTGAATAAATTACCTATCGACGAATTAAGATTATCGCCTATTGGTACAGATAAAGATGGCATTAAGTATTGGATTCATTTGGACGAAAAATTAGATCTCAAATTGTACAAAGAGAATTATGAAGATGAAACCTTCGAATTGATTGTGACGTAAGTTGATCAAATTGTATAAAATAACATTTTGAACTTCTTTTCTCTAATTTTTGTATATTTTTTTTATTCCAGTGATCGAGCCGGTTTAGTGGATTTAATCGAAACGTTGAGATTAGGACGTGATCCGGGTCGTAAATACGAAGAACCTAGCGAAGAAGAAGACGACGAGGATTCTGAAGTCGGAGAAGAAGAAGAGGAAGAAGGAGAAGAAGAAGAGGTCGAAGGAGAAGAAGAAAACGTCGACGAAAAGAAAACCCTAGTTGAAAATGATTCTTCAGTGAAAAGCGAATCAAACGGCGAAAAATCAGCGACCGAAGAGGCTTTGAAAACCCAGCCTTTATCCGAATCTCAGCCTACGCCTGTCTCGAGTAATCCTCCTGTAGTTAATACCAGTCCATGCGTTGCCAATGAAGCACCATCGGGATCGGTTCATTCTTCAAGAGCAGATGCTAGTTTGCCTAAAAAGCCACACGTTGATGTTAAAACTAGACGTTTCGACAAATCTCCGGAGGTGAAGTTGAGAAAGGATAAAGTAGTCGTTGAGCAAGCGCCTAAACAGCTGAACCCTGAAGAGTTCGCTCAACATATAGAGAAATTGAAATCCGAAAAGATCCTTTTGCCTTTGCTTAGTTCTCCTTTACCGTTTCCGGAGCCGCCTAAAGGTAGTATCGATTCGTTAAAGACTAAAATTAACATGAAATTTAATATGATTAAACCGGTGCTTACCAACGAAGTGTTGATGTCGAAAATCGAAGAAGTTAAAAATAACAAAGATTTGTTTAAAAAAGTCGTCGTAAAAAAGGAAGACAATACCGTCAGTAATTACGTTATGCAAATGAACAAAGGCAAAGAATCAACGTCACGAGCGGGTAAACCCGGCTTAAAACTCGAGCAAATTTTGAAATCGAAATTAGCCCTGAAATTAGCAGCTAACGAGCCCACACCGGAATCTTCAGCTGTTGCTGCTACATCAACTACTTCTACGTCGAACCAACCTGCCGCAGATTCGTCAAAGACTGAACCACCTGCTACAGACGCCGAACATCCTAAGAGCACCGGAACACCGATAGCATCACAATCTACCGACACTCCGACCGGTGAACCTTCAGCTAAACGAAAATTAAGCCAAGGTGTCGAAATTGAGGCAAAAAAACCCAAACTCGACGATGCCAATTCGCAACCAGCTGAAGATACCAAAAATCAATCTCAGAGTAGTGACAACAATGCTGGCGAAATTGAAGAACCGCTAATGTTGGTCACCGGAGTAGGCTCAGGTGCAGAATGCCAATCTGATAATCCTTGCGAAAACCAAGACGACGGCGACGAACGTGAATTCGTCTTATTTGTCAACGGTTCGGGTTCCGGTAACGATTGCAACTCGCCTAATGACTTCTCCGATGATGATGACGAAAGAGAATTCTGTATGTTTATCAGTGGACCCGGCAACGGAGTCGAATGTACTACAGGAAATAACGAATCGACTGCAGAAGAAGCATCTGATAAAGAAAAACCTCCCGCTACGTTAACTCATAAAGTAGAAAATATTCTGTCATCGAAATCGGAAGTCGATGGAGACCGAAGTGGTACTTCCGTCGGCTCAAATGAAGATACGCCTAAGAAAACCACCTCGCCTGCATCGGATGACTCGGCAGAGAAGAAAAAACCCAAATTGTGGACAATAGACGCTATTTGTAACTCTAATTCGTCCAAAGATACGTCGGATAAGGAAGACATCTCGTGTTTTCCTAATTTTAGCTTCAACAAAGATAAAAAGCCCGAGGTGGGTTATCGTAACGAGTTCAGTTTCTTCAATATGCCTCGCGCCGAATCCAAAGAAAACGACGCCATCCCTACTAATTTCTATTTCGGAAGCGATACACAAATGCCACCTTATGTTGCACCGGATGCAAGAAATACCAACAATGTCAAGGCCACTAAATCGCATAACGTTAAAGATATCGTCCAGTTGGATGGAGGAGAAGATAAACCAGCGCAGGCGCAAGTTTACTCCACTTTCAACAATTCACACTCCGAACAAGCGTTCAATTTGTGCACGAGGCAAAGCTCTGCCCCAGCTGTTGCCATCAGTACCGAAAGTGAACCATCGAAAGGATCGGAGAATGTGTATTCGGATGTAATGAGTCTTAGTACGAGTAACGAAGTAAAACCCAATCAAAACGAATCAAAAAATTCTACGGATGCCATTAATCGTAAAGAAACCTTGTCACTCGTCGAATACCCTAGCAGTAGTCCCGAAAATAGTCAAGATGTCCCAGATGACGATAAAATTAAGCCCCAAAGTGAGGCAAATTCGTCTACAAAACTCGTCGAAGATGAATCTCTTCCAAAAGAGGCACCTTCTATAACAACCGATCATGACAAAAACATTCCTGAGCCAGTAGCGTCTTCAGAAACTAATGAGAGCATCGAACCAATAAACGAAGCTTCTGTACCGTCACAGGAGTCTAAACCTGATGATGTACCTTCTGGAAAGGATATTCCTACCGTAGATGAAGCTGCTGCCGAAAATGAGACTCTTCAGAAAGATAAAAATGTTGTCAAAGATGTTCCAGAAGTTACTCACGACAAACCAGAGCCAGAGCTCGGTCCTTCATTAGATTCAACGAAAGAATCGAGCGAAAATGACCCTAGTTCTAAAGATCACCTCGTCGATACTCAAATTGAAGCATCACAACCAGAAACCCCCTGCGAGAAAGACGTAGTTTCATCTGTAGATATCAACGTGCAAAAATCAGCTGAACTGGTCGTAGAACCACCCGCAGAATCGACTCCTCCTGAAAAAAGTCTGGCAGAAATTCCTTCTCAGCCTGTTGAAGAAACCTTACCGAAATCTGAACTGAACCGAGAGAGCCCACCGGAACCTGAACCTATTCAGAATGTTTTGCTAGAATCTCAACCTACTCCACAAACTACTTCCGAACCTACGTCAACTCAAGAAGCCCTTGAACCGGCTCAGATCGTCGGTATTGTCGAAGAATCAGAATCAACCGTTCCGGAAACTGATGAAGTGGCTTTAGAGAAAGAACAATCACCTCCACAGCCAGCAGAATCACTTAGTTCGGAAAAACACGACTCAAAGACAGTTCAGGAAAAACTGGACGACCAACCGGACGAAGCTCCTGTATCAAAATGCGAATCGCCGGAATCTGATGACGATTGTTGTGCTCCTCCTTCTCCACCTTCTCCGGAACCTGTTATCGATAACAAAACGTCATCTAAGCCAGCAGCAGCAGGGTCCCCAAAAGACATCAGCACAGCTGAATCAAACGATAATGAAAAATCGAACGAAGTGAAGACCGATTTGGCCAAAACTTCGGAAAAAGTGATTCAAGAGCCGGTGATAGAACCAGTTATTGAAAAACCTACATCACAGCCTGAGAAAACTCAACAAGAACCCGAATCGGCGATCGTACCAACCTCTGTTGAGATTTCGAAGCCCATCGAAGAACCCAAACCTCAACCGGACGATACCGTCGTTGAAAACCAACAGCCTACGAAAGAAACATCACCGACACCGCTGCAGGCATCACTCAAAGCCTCCGAATCGGAGTCCAAACCCAACGAACAAATTATCGAACAAAGTACAACTCAATCGAATAAAGAAAAATCCAAATTGACCAAAGAAAAGCCAAAATTAGCTAAAGATACGACTCCTGCTGCGGATAAAACACCCAAACCGACGGAGAAACCAGAAAAGAAATCGAAAAAAGCTAAAATTGCTGCAGAAGAGGCCACTACTCCGTCGCCGGTTCTTCGTGCTTCGTCTCGAATAGGTACTCGGTCCGCTGGTAAAAATTCCATAACCAAGAAGGACGAAGAGGAAGAAGAAGACGATCGGAAATCCAACAAAATGACGCCGTCAAAAGCCAAGGCAGCTGCAGAACTCAAAGCTGATAAAAAAAGCAAAGCTGCTGCCAAAGCTGCTGCCAAAGCTGCCAAACAAGCAGCCGAAGAAGAAAAGAAAGTCGAAACTCCTGTGGAACCTGTCGTTGTCAAGAAACCTGGTAGAGGGAGAAAGAAAAAAATAGTCGATCCGATTCCTGGTACGTGTTTCTAGCTCGAAATCAATTCTAAATTCGAAATAGACCAGTGTATTAATATTCTTGTTCTTATTTCAGTTATAGCCAAACCCACCAAGGCACCTAGCACCGAAAACAGCTCTGACGAAAATGCTTCCGACAACGAAGGGAAGTCCACCGCCAAAGAAGTTAAGAAAGAAGTTGTAGCTGTGAAAGAAACCAAACTTAAAACTCCATCCAAGGTGACTCCGAAAAAAGAAAAGAAACAAGAACACGAGGCAGATAAAAAACCTACCTTGGAAGCCGACAACGAAGAAGAAAAGAAACCAGAAAAAACCCCTAAAACACCTCCGAGTAAAAAGAAAGCAGGCAAAAGTAATTAATTATTGTTTCGATCACGTACGTTTCGAATTTTCCCACTAAATCGTGATTTTTTCCCTCAGGAGGTTGGTTTACCGACTTGGATGTGAGTAATTTGGAATCAGCTTCATCTACCACTCCAATTCGTCAATCTAGACGTATTGCTCAGCTCAAGATTAAAGAACAAGCTGAAGGAAAGTACGTAGAGCAGGATACTCCGACAAAGAAAACTCCCAAAGCGGAAGCTAAAGCGAAACAGGTATGTGAGGCGGTGTTGATTCGATTAAAAATTATCGATTTAATTAATTTACTGTTCTTTTCATTTTGCTTTTACAGCAAACGCCTGTGAAGAAGAATAAACTTCTATCCAAGAAAGCAACGAAAGCGAAGGCTGTGAAAGATGTTAGTTTTCTCCAAAATCGTATTACGTAGATTTTCGTGAAATGTTGACAATTAATTGCAATTTTTTGGATTTTTTTAAATTTAGGATTCTGATGGAGATGACTCGACTTACGAAAAATCGACGCCGTCAAAGAAAAAACGTAAAAAGAAAGATTTAAAAAAGAAATTAAAATCGGGAGATAGTTGGAAAGCTAGATCTGATTCGAGGTAAACGAATTAAATATTAGAAAATTTGAGAAAAAATCAATAAATAACGTAATTTGTTAAAGTAGTCGTTTCCTTAACGATATAATATTCAAATGTTTTCGAATTATTTTTCGTAGCTCCGAAGAAGAAGCCGAAGAAGACGATCATTTCTACGAAGACGAAGATGACGAAGAAATCGCCCTGAATGACGCCTCAGATCATGAATTCTCACCCGAATCTGACCTGGAAGATGAAGACTTTCAACCTGTTAAAAGAGCTCGAACCGCTCACTCGAGTAAATAAATACCTTTCTGGCTTTCTCAACTTCTGATACCGATGATTGATCTAAATTTCAACATTATCCAATTCGAATTCATTTTTCAGAACCTAAAACTGAAGAAGACAAAAGCGAGCATGACGATCTATGTTGCCAGAAATGTCGCACCGCAGAACAGCCCGAATGGATTTTATTATGCGATAAATGCGACGAAGGTTGGCACGCTTCGTGTCTTCGCCCACCACTCCTCTCCATTCCGGAAGGTGACTGGTTTTGTCCTCCTTGTCAACACGTATGTGTCTCATATAACCCTTTGTTCTTTCACATTTCTCGCCGAACGATAATTTTTTACGATGTATTTTTATTTCTTTTGTCCTAACATGAAAAAGAACTTGTTGATAAACAGTCTACATAAATTCTTAAAGACCTACGACAAAAAAGTCAAGAAACGCGATAACGAAGAGCTACGTAGACAACGGCTGCAATACGTTGGTATCAGTACCACGAACATTATTGCCGATTTTAGTAAAATCTCACCAACACCGGACGAACCGTCGACCAGCAGAAAGAAAGCATCTGCGGGTAAAAACGACATATCGGATGGTCAGTCCAGCGATGAAGAAGAGGAATCCGAACCAGACGAACCTCTTTATACCTTACGTGTTAGAAGGCAAGCTAATGTCAGTTATACTCTAAAAGAATACGACGAAATGATGAATTCAGCTATTCAAGTACGTTGAAAAAGCTTCGTTTATTTTACTCTTCCATTTCCTTCAATAATTTTAAACATGATCTCATTATGTACGCAGAGAGAATTAAACGAAGAAGAAACCGAAGAAGTTCCTCAACTTGTGCCTGCTGCTCCAGAACAAACCAAACCTGAAGCAGAACCGGTCGCAGATGAACCCGAAGTTGAAAAAACAGTCAAGCCGGAAGAAAAAGTGAGTTTATTGAGGTGTTTCCCTGTTCTTCGTTTTTTTGAGCATTGATAACGACTTAGTATCTCTTTCAGGAGGACGAAGAAAAAAGTTCTGAAGAAGAGGAGGAGGAAGAAGAAGAAGAGGAAGCAGAAGTTGTTCCTCCGCTGTTTCGCAATATTCGCAAGAAACATGCTCGTTTAACCAAGTTAGATGTTAGCAGTGACGATGATCATTACTCTGATGAAGATTTCAAGGGGTCGAGGTGAGTTAAGATATATTAATCAATTAATATCATTTAATTAGGGAAAAAATAATAATGACGATAATTTTTAAAAAGTTTTAAATCAAAAAAATCAAAAACTATTTAAAATCAAATTTGTAAAAATTTTGTTCTACAAAATATTTTCCTTACTTTTTACTCAAAATCAATTTTTTATTCGTAAATTTTGTTCGAAATAATTTTTTTTTAATTTTTGTTTTAGAAAAAAAAAATTCCAAAAATTTTA
This sequence comes from Trionymus perrisii, assembly GCA_900050545.1. Lineage (NCBI taxonomy): Eukaryota > Metazoa > Arthropoda > Insecta > Hemiptera > Pseudococcidae > Trionymus > Trionymus perrisii. Next base: position 76 of record FIZV01019295.1, on the reverse strand, counting down.
TTTGAAAATTTATTTTATTTTTTTTAATTAATTTTTTTGAACCTTTTTAAAAAACTAATGAAATGGTTTTTTCATA
>FIZV01019279.1:0-13288 GCA_900050545.1 Trionymus perrisii | reverse complement strand
TCTGAACAAGATGCGATGAATCTGACCGTAGAAGAGAATAATGATATTAAAAAAATACATCAACCCTACAAAAGAGAGATCATGGATCGTTTTCTGAACAAGATGCGATGAATCTGACCGTAGAAGAGAATAATGATATTAAAAAAACACATCAAGCCTACAAAAGAGAGATCGTGGATCGTTTTCTGAACAAGATGCGATGAGAGTCTCTCATGCGGACGAACCAGGGATCTGGAACTCGATGTCAAGTGCTTTCCTGCTTTGTATCCCGATGGTATAAATGGAATGAGCACATGTTGATAGTTATAAAATCACAAAGATGTTGTAATGTGTGTAAAAAAATGTTCCTGAATACGTTGGGGATCGCAGAATGGTCTGCTAGAAACTGGAAGTTGAAACAGCAGTACCCTACTGCAAAGCGTTTTCATCGAAATTATACCTACCTTGCACCAACATGGACTAGTATCTCTGATTTATATCGGTTTTATGCCGAAGCCGAATAAGTTGGAATCAAAAATAAGCTTTCAGATAAAGTTTTTTCAAAAGAAAATGATAAAATGAATTTGAAACTGTTTCGTCCTCGAAAAGATGAATGTGATACCTGTAATGATTTCACCGACAATGAATATTATATCTATGCAGAATTAGCTCCAGATTTGGAAAATAACAAGACCTAGTTTCTATTCATCTTTCCTATCGCACCCTGCTGCTCGAACAACTTGCCCTTTAACTGTATTATTCCACTCTTTACACTTTACAAGGAGTATACGCTGTGTTAAAAGTTTCAATGCGTCCTGTATACTTCACTTTTCCAACAACGCAGCCTTGTTATTATACATACTATGTAGTCGTAGTAGGTAGACGAATACGCAGAGAGAAAGCTAAATAACAGACGACTTGAAAAGTTTCCTTAATGTAGGTTGACCTTCATTCGCTAGCGTATTATTTTTTTCTGCTTTCTTTCTGTCCTTCTCTACTTCGCCCTTATGCACTACGAATCCAACAACAAAACGAGAAGAAACAAGCTAGATATGAGTGCTAGCTGGGAGGTACTTCTCAATTCAAAAAAAAAATCAAAAAATTATTTTATTTGAAAAAGCTTTAAAGCGATGGGAAAAAATATTCCAATAGTATTGTTTCTTATTTACAACATTTCTTGAAGACCAATGGTATTTTGGACAACAACGAAGTGCGGCGTATTATTCTATTTTCTGATAACAAAAATGGCCAAAATAAAAACTGGAATGTCGTCAAATGAAAAAGTAGAAAAAATTTTTCCTTTCAAACACCTGATGTCTTATAGGTAAATTTTTTCCCCGATTTTTTTTTTCCATACACTATGTCACTTATTCGGCTTATCTGGACTGAAGAAAATAATCAACACTTTCCTCCCCCTCATAAAATTACCCACATCTAGTACAGAAAATGCAAACCACAACGGGCACGAAGAATACACATACCCATTTTAACCTAATGGAGCGAACTTTTATAGTGCAACATAAGCCTTAGACCTCTGGCATGGCACTTTGCGCCAAAGTACACGTATAAATATTATAACGTCGCCTTCGTCCTCATCACAAAGATGATGGTGTTACAATGTCAGTTTAAATGGCACATAGAGAAGGAAGCCGACAGCCAGATAGGTGAAGTATACAGTCAGAGTACAAAGTACATTGTACGAATATGTAAAAGCTGAGCCGAGTACATTACACACTCCATCTACTGTACCCGTATAGTCGCTATACATCATCTATTAAACAAAGCTTGAAAAGGGAAACAAACGAGGGAAAGAGATGAACGTAGGTACGAAGACGAAAAGCGCTTAGGTATCTCTTTATACTGTACACGACATGACTGCATTGTATGTACTTATTTGTATAGAAGGCAAAGTGGCACAGCGGGGAAAGGATACGATAAATTGTCTCACGTTGATATTGTCGTCGTTTCGCAGTGCTCGCATACCTTTGAACTGTATTCTTTCCTCGTTCAAGTTCTGCACTGCTTTAAATATCTAATCCAAGTACGCGCTATTCCTACAATTTTATCAAGCTGTATCCATCAATTACCTTCTTTCAGTCAAGAAAAGTGAGAAAGATCGCTCTGAAAGAAGATAAAAATGAAATGAAAATAACATTTTTAATGCGATTAAAATCAGTCAATTTTGGATTTTTTCAACGTGCTCGATTTCAAAATGATCACTCTGCTGGAGTATTGGATAGTTTGAAAGACTTTGTTAATGTTGAAATAGAATCAAAGGCTGTTGAATTTGAAACGTATTATAGCGGAATAACAGAAGCCGAATTCAGATTCACCCAACCGTCCCATAAAACCATCAATTTGTACGCCTACATTGCAGGTTTATTTGAAAAACTTCTCTTTTTTTGCGTGCGAATGCAGTACATATGCCACGAATGACATACCCACTGCGGGGGAGAGGAAAGAAAAGCCAACCCAACCGATAAATTCAAGTGTAGTTATTGTCGTGAAATGAAAACGACAGCGTCGGCCCTAACCAACCATAATAAAAACAACGCATCCTAATGGTTTAAAATCTGGCTTAGGCTGTTCAACAGTATTAAATTTACGCAAATGTATCACTGTAAGCTAAAAGGTCACAACACCCTTTGCCATTTCATCAGATCATTAGGCAGCTTGTTCATGAACTCGAGTGCAATCCGGTTAGAGGTGAATCAAAAAGATTGCTTCATCGAGGTCAAGAACCTACAACACAACGTCACCTCATTCGTTGCGGTAAGAGAGCATTGGCCGTTTGTATGCGGTAATCGCTTAGTGGATTGTATTGCGGACCGATCCTGGGAGGAGATGGAGAAACTATTCGGACGTTTGAAAAACTATATAGCTCGAGGCCGCTTCAACTATCAACGAGGAGCGAGATCTGAAGATTTCGACAATTAGAGATCGTTGTGTAACTTTCAAGAGTAGTTCCGTTTTGAAAATCGAGTCGACCCTTACGACTTTCAATCATTTTCGAGAATCACGCGCCCGAAAGATTGTCAGGAGACGGACTATTTTACTCTATTCGTGCTCCAAAATTTCTTTACTCGAAATATTGTGATCTTAAGTTGTTAAATGTGTAAACTGGATGATTTGGAGGGAAGGTCGTGGGTCGATTGGGTACCATGACGGTAGAAGCCAGGAAACTTATACTGTGCAAGAAAGAAAGGCTGCAGAGAACCATATTCGTGCCAAGGCAGTGGCTGAGGAAGCTCAGGCACTGGTGGAGGAGGAGAAGCGCCAGCATCAAGTTCAACAGCAACTAATCCAACTCTCAATCCAAGAATCTGAAAAAGTTCACCACAGAAAACACGAATTTGTGGAAACGCTAGCTGCGAAAACGCCACTGCAGACACCAGCGTCTGAAGTAGAGCATGCAGCTCTCTCCACCCCTGAGCAACCAACTGCCGCAGTCATAACCGCAGCAACTCCATCGCTGCAAACGAACCAGGCACAGCATACACGTGAATTAAACACATTTAAAATATAATTGAACACCGTAACTTCACATCTAGGTACCAATATAAAACGAAGTCCCTTTTTTTTGTAACGCGATCACGCAAAAACCGTAATAAAATGACAGTACATTATGTGTTTTCAAGATATATACGATAACTGTTTTTTCTTAGCTCACCTAAACTGCACTCCTGCTTCGCTGAGGAAGAGATATAACATGGCCGAATATAAATGGTTCAAAATACTACGCTTAATGCCTCTATCGTTTTATTTCCTATAAGTATAAAAATTTTCTTATGGGAAGAAATTCTAATTCTAAAATAATTTTTACCAGAAAAGTGCTAGACTCTTACAATTGATAGAGCAATCGCGAGCTTTCCCACCGGAGGATGCAAACTATCCAACGACCTTCATTTTAACAAAAGAGGCAGAAGAGATGGAAAAAAATGGAGCAGTGAAGGAAATTAACCCACAAAAACTCAAAATCATAACTTTTTTGTCCGACGCTGGATTTTCGCGAAACTTGGCACAGCGGTTCCTAGTGCGCGCCTCGTCAACAATCAAACGACAAAATTACTCTATCCGCCCCTTTTTTTTTTCAAAATTGGGGCGCATCAATTTTGGAAATTTCCCTAATTACCCCACCCCTACGTGTGGGGTGTCGAAGGAAAGCTAGTAAGAAACCTAATCCAACGACACCACTCTGGTATATACACACGAATCATTTGCTGACAATTTTTACCAGTACTTAAAAAATGATGCCTTATTCAAGTTCTCAGACGCTACGTTAGCCGCGAACGAAATTATTAACCACCCGCCTTCTCGTGTGCTCGATGGAAAAACACCGTATGAACTCTGGCAACGAAAGCCAGGTGGACGAGAGATCTCTGTGGGGGATTTAGTTTTCTGTAAGGGTGCTCAAACGCAGCCTCCCATGCCAGGAAAAACAATAGAAAATCTGGGAGAACAGATGTGCAGTTAAGTAATACTGTATATAGCTTCCCAGTAAAACTCGACGATGAAGCTAAAGCGAGCCCTGGAACCTACTCTCAATCTTAAATTGTTTGTAGAAATATTTAATAAAACAAAAGTTATGGCACATTTACAAGATAGGAAGGATGTGGTTAAAGAAGATCAACCAGCTGTGCTAACCAGAGCGGAGATTCGGAAGATTGCTCCCAATTACCGCGGGAAATCAGCCAACTTTAAACCCAGAGAGGAAAGACGTAACTCTTTGCCGTCAACGTCTGGCATAAAATTTGAAAAATCAAAAGAGCCTAATGAAAACGAAAAACGTAAGAGAAGTCGTCCACCAAAAAACCCAAATAAAAAACCCTTAACCGAATCAGCTCCCTAAAAAGTCGTTTTTGATAAATAAATAAATAAACGTAAACACGATTAAAAAACGTAACTCAAGAGATTTTTAATTTGTCTCCTTAACCAACCTGGAGTGAGGTTGCGATAAAACACGCAACAAGTAGGGGTGCCGATCAAATCAAATACAAAACTATCCATTCATCACGGCTTTAAATGATAGACGTTTATGCGTGAGTTTTAAGCTATTTACGTATGTCTAAAAAATTGTCGCTGCGTAAAATCGTATGAAAGTTTTTTTTTGTTATCTCTCTCCTGTGCTATCGTTCGAGTATTTAACTCATTCGCGAAAATCGAGAAATTTTGTTTTTCATCTCAAATGGGCGTACCTCGTGAAGAAGAAGAATCGGTTCGAATTAATACACCAATAATTATCGAATTTCGTTTTAGGCTACTAGCCCACTATACTTCTTCAGATTCGCGATTCTACCAACTACGTTTGGAATTGAGATTTAAAATAGAAGCAGACGGTAATAACGCTAGAGTAGTCGACAGCGACTTCGTTCCATACTAGAAAAATCAGAGTAAGTGATCTTAATTTAATATGGCTTCGATCGAAATTCCAATATGCCCAATATGTGGGGAAGCGTTAATGTCGAAAGACTCGGCAATATCGGTCAGGTGTGGCCACTCCTTTCACGTGATATGTTACAACAATAGGGCAAAAAACATATGTCCCAACAATGAGTGCAAACTCATTTTAGACCCAAAATATGTGGCGAAATGCAACTTTCAAAAAAACCAAATCACGATAAATATCAAGTGAAACGCCAAAGAAGATATAATAAAAAAGTTACACGACCGTATACATACCATTCATGCCGATCTATCGGCTGAAAAGCAAAAAGTGGTCAATTTAGAAAAACAATTACAAAAAGGGGTATCCACGGCCGGGGAAAACACCACCCAAAAATGGACATCCGAAGAAGCCAGCAATGACGAGTTCGCTTCCCGCTCCATCTAAGGTTGCAGAGAATGCAGCGAATCCTACCGCACAGCGAAACGGTAGCATCTGGGGTGAATCCATCTTCGGACGCGACGTTGTGTTAAGGGAGTTGCATCCATTGCAAACCATTTCGCCGACTTTTGCGAGACTACCCGATGTCACGAAAGAGGTATACTCTTCGTTGACCGCCGATGACGGCCAGATGAATAAGAAATCAACTGTTGAGATGGTTAATTATTATTCAACGACCCTACTATGGGCCCGGCTGATACGATATAAAGGCGAAAAGGGGCAATAGTCAACTGTCTCAGAAAGGAACTGGACTTCCGCCGCTACTTCACAGACACAGAGATGCAATTCCCTCAGCCTCTATACGTATTACTTCGGTCAATTGGTCGAGTATTCGATAAACGAGGAAAGGAAATTGATCTTATAGATCATAACTTGCCAGCAGGAGTAATGAATGGAAGAACGGTTTATCATACGGACACCGTCATAAATGCCGAATCGCACAACCTCTACGAGGAAATCCCAACACTTGGTGTTGCTGGAGACGTGCTTATGGCCATGGCGAGTGAAACTCCGCATCCTAACCCCACCCTGAATATACTGTCAGCGAACACGACTGCGACGAAAAATTTGCTCAATTAAAATGGGCAAATACTAGTTAGAAAAGACTAAATCAAGCAACTGCTTGCGTCTTTCGACATAACTGAAGCGTCCTTTCACGAAAACATTGTTGGAACACGGCTTAACATGAAGCTCGTGCAGTATGTCTCTCAGACATTAGGGAAAACCACGACCTTTAAGATAGAAACAACAACCATGACGGCCTTGACGATCGAAGGATCGGATGTGATGTGCAGTACATTCGAACTGTGCCCTTGGGTGCAGACAACGACGCAAATAAGCGTTGTTCCAAATCTACTGTGCAACCTCAGACCGTTGCGACGAACACGAGTGCTTCTGTATAGGAGCGTCGTATTACGCTGGATTTCAGCTATGGAAAGAGCCTTTTCAAGGCACACACCGTAGTTGGTGTTGCGTAAGCGGTATACCTATAATTTTAATTGTTTTTTTTTATCTTTTCTTTTCAGAAACCGAATGTACGAACAAATTTGCCAGAGAAAAAAAAACCCTCTGAAATTAGACTTATATAGGCGCAAAAAAAGAGTCGACCCTCGAAGCGACCACATGTAAGTATTTTATTTATTTATAATGTTTAAAATATCTAATGAAATTTTTCACTTGTTTTCAGTATTTATGACTGTGGCTCTGGCTATCGATGGCTGCCAACCTATGAACCATCACCAGAAAGGCGACCAGACAAGCGAGACATCGCTATAGGAATACGCGAGGTAGAACCCGTGAGTGAATTTTTACTTTTATTATGGTGTTGATTTTTTGTTACATCTAACTCGGTGATGTCTGTTTGTAGTTTGGATTCGCACGGTCGATTTCTAATGATGCATTCTTCTCCGGAGAGAGAATCAGAACTAGAAACTGCATACATGCTACTGAGTTCAGCTACCGATAGTCGTATACGTTTTTTCGGTGATTTATTACTGTCTAATGTGCCTGATTTTTCAAAGTCTTGTTGTTTCTCTGGTAACGTTTCTATTTCTAATTTTGGTTTTTCCTTCGGCGGTACTATTTACGTACCAGTCTAAACTTTATAAATTTCGCACAGCTGCTATAAATTTTATGACCACCGGATCAATCCGGTCAAGAAAAGCTCATTTAGTGATCAGAACAAATGAAATTGACGTCGCCATCAAGTGCTGATGACCATTGACCATATAGGTACATCGGCTAGTGAGTGGGCCAAGAGTTCTCAAATAGGTTGCATAATTGTAAATGGATTTTTTTTCTCAAAAGCTTTCCCAAACTACACCGACCTTGTCGAAGTAAAATCACATTTTTCAAAAACAAACTTTTTCAAAAATTTCTAAAGCTGGGTAAATATGTACCTATATTACTGCAATTTTTTAAATGTTTCTGGAAGGGAATTTAATGCCGAATCCAAATTTGTAAGAACCATTTCGATCCGGCAATTACCCGACTTTTCATAAACCTCTTAAACTTGCCTTGGAGTGAGAGGGTTGAAAAAAAAATCATATTTTTCAAAAACAAACTTTTTCAAAAATTTCCAAAGCTGGGTAAATATGAATATTTCCGTGTTTTTTTATATGCAGGAGGATCAAAATTCAACTCGGAATCAAAATTTGTAAGAATCATTTCGATACGGCAATTACCCGATTTTTCATAAACCTCTATCTATCGCCTTGTGAAATATAAACACCGCTCCACCTCTTCACGTCGTAATCTACTAACTCATATACATGTATATGCTATAATTATACTATATATAGCTTCATAACGATGAGCAAAAGCGGCGACAGGGCCGAGAAGAGAATTAGAATGAGAAAGGGAACGAAATAAAATTCAACGACCTTATAATTTTATCGATTTGTATAGTGCTTGGGTGGCGGTGTTGTGTACACAGTGTAAAGTTGCTTACGTGTGGGTATATTTTTGTCATTGGATGACCTGGTTTTTTGTTTTGCCTTCGATTTTCAAACAATCTTCCCCTCTCTGGGCTGCTCCCATGCCCGCATACCACAAAAATTGCCGATCCTGGCTACTTTTTCAAGCACTAAAAATTTTTAATCGGAGATGAACAAAAAAAAAGTAGATACCTATACGATTAGTTTGCAGTTGTGACAACGTTCACGTAAAACTTTTATTCTCTTTGTCTACTCGTAATCGTGAGACAAAGCAACGTTATCCCATAAGGAAAGCAGAACCTCAGCACTAGCACAGTACGTACACATCCTCTTACCTAGAGAGACACTGATTAGAACAGCTCGAATTATCAGTATCGAAAATGTGGTATCCTACTCGCGTTATTTCAAGTATAGGTTGATGACATGAGTCATCTTAGTTGTAGTTATTCTCGAGGCGATCTCGCCCAAGGCATCTTGCATGCATCGAACCAAGAGGCTGGAAGCTGCGCCGGACTTTTTGACCCGCTACGAGCAGGAAGGTACAGATTTTTTACACCAAATAGTCACTGGGGACGAGACTTGGGTGCATTTTTGGACACCAGAAACGAAAAAAGCTTCTATGGTATGGAAAGAAGTCGCGATTTGCAACTTCTGCGGAAAAAACATTACGTTACCCGCTGAAGATGATCCTAATAATTCGCTCGAAGCAGTGATCAATGATCGTGAAAAACGAGGAATCCAGTTCCTTGGGGATTTTTTTGAATGGTGTTGTAACGTCATCACCAAAGAACAAATTTTGCCTCTTTATGAAAACCAACAAAACATCGAAAAACATTTCGGAAATTTAAAAAATGGACTTATTACAAGTCACCAAGAACTTTTTAACTTAAGTCTAAAAATGAATTCCTTTTCTGACGAAATAAACCAAAACTTCGACGATATCGACAATTCTTTAAAAGAAATAGCAATAAAAAATTCCCAAATCGAATATTCAACTTTTACCCAAATCGCGTTGATGCAAAGCACAACAACAAATATAATCAAAATAGTTCAAAAATTCATACTCTCTGAGCATTTTCACACCATTATCGAACACTGTAAAAATCACCAAATTCCAAGTTTGCTAGTAGACCCAAAAACTTTAAAAAATGATTTAGAAACATTAATAGAAAAAATTAAAAATCAAAATTTTAACTTTGCGATATCTCCCCAAAACATAATGGCTTACTATATGCATAATTTAGCATCGTGCCACATCTCGGACACATCAATTTTTTTAAATGTAAAAATCCCCTTAATTACAAGAAACTCAGACTGGGAAATCTTCGAATACATCCCTATTCCCTTTATTTTTGATAACGAAATTTGTAGAATAAATTCAGAACAGGCATACATCGCGACAAATTTGAACAATAACGATTTAAAAATTATATCGGGTCCCTCATTAAAAAACTGTGATAAAGATGATGGCCTGTGTATGATCGAACACTTTGATGGAAATACCGACGAGGCACCTCTATGTATAAAAGAAATCTTCAGACGAAAACAATTGCAAGAGTTAAATAAAAGTTTTCAAACAGGCACTGAGACACTGGTACGCTCAAATCGTCGGATTTCTCCATTTCAGTAACATAGGTGCGGAAAAGCTGAGCTAATGAATTCCATTTTGGCTCCAAATATAATAACGACGTGTCTTTTCGGCAATAGTGGGACTCTACTTTTGCGAGAGAATCTAAAAATTCTTCACACTTCCTCCGACGTTCACTTATTCCAGTATGAGCCTTCACAGTTTTGTTCAAAGTTGGAGAAATTTTATCTTTCTTGTTCAATTTCCAATTTTGCGCACACCAACGACCTACACACAAGGTGTTTAAGAACATTGTGCGACATACTCTGATCTTTTCTTCACCATCAGGCAAAAAGAATTTGAATGAATAAGTACGACGAGTCTCCTCTTCATTGTGTCGATTTCGTGCACGCTCTGTGAATAAGGACTCCATATGATTGCACACAAATATTTTTATTTCAGGCCAGGATAGCTGCCAAAACTCGTCAAAATTTTTTTCTCTGACTGCTTCCGTCAACTTGATACAGGTTGAAACTTGAGATAATTATTCTTGATGAAAAAATGTAGATAAGACGTGCGAAATTCAGAGCTTTAAACTTACAAAATTATTTTTACTTTGTTTTGTTTATATTTCTACAGGACTTAGCAGCTTTTATGGGACTTAGCAGGTTTTCTTAAATGGGAATAAAAGTGGGAATTTTTGTTTTTCGTAGTTTCTATGAGGTAACACTGATGTGGTTAAGTCGCCCGCTCCCGAAAATGAAATTTTTTTTTTTTCATTTTTTGGGACTTAGCAGGTTTTGGACTTAGTGCCTCGCATTTTCAAAATTTCAACTCAAATTTTCAAGATTCCTGAAAAGAGTATGGAAAAATTGTAAGAAATTTGTGAAGTACAAATTTTTCAAATAGTCTTTATTTTCGATCTCGATTTAATTCATTCTTATACAAAAAATAATAATAGAAAAATTATGAAAAAAATAACAATGATAAAATTATCCTTAATGTGCAAATTAACATTTTTACTTTATTTTCATAGGTCTTCCCCGTTTTACTTTAGGTTCGTTTTCGTTCGGTTCTTTCTTTGCAGGGCGTCCTCGCTTCTGTTTTGTATGTTCGTCTTTCTTCTCATCAACTTTTGGAACAGTTTTATCGGTCACTGGTTTCACTGGTGTCGGTGGTTTCGGTTTAGGGCATAAAATATCTTTTGCCGCCTCTGAGCAGTATTGCCGAATATTTTTGTAAATATATTCTTTTCTTGTCGGATTCATTATAAATGATTCCTCGTCGTACGGTTCTGGAAATCTCATTTCTTTACAATTATCGGGGTTGAAAATTTCGTGGTAGGTGATGTCACCGCTGATGGAATGCTCCTTTGTTCCGATTTCGGTGTAATGAGCTCTCAAAAAAATGAAGCTTGATTGTTTAGAAATTTGCGGGATTTTTTTCCAATTCAAAGCAACAAAGTAATCTTGCCATTTATAGAAAGGTACTTTTTCGTTTGCAACATCCACCGCTTTATTAAGTTTCGATTTTGGAGTACTTTGAGTAACGATGTCGCATAACCCTTCCATAGAGGATGCCGCAGAAACTTTGAACTTTTGCTTTATCAAACCGAATGCCCAATCACATGCAAATTTTGTATGTCCAACTGGTAAAAAACTCAGGGTTATACTGTCGTGGAGGCCGCACAGAACTCGCCAGAGGAGGTAGAACATGACGTAATTATTCTTATTCTGTCCACGACAGTTATCTGCATGGAGGAACAGATGTTTTTCATTGATTGAAAAGTTTTCGAAAAAGTAGTGCAACATGCTGAAGGGATGATACTCGGCTCGCCAATCATAAAATAATTCGAATCAGGACCTTCTACGTGTATATCAAAGTTTTCGAAGTTGTCGTTGATAAAGAAGTAGCAGTGGACATTCTTTTTTCTCGTTCTTGAAAACCAGTACCGCTGCTGTATATGTACTTAGGTTTGGCGCTATCCATTTTACCAACGATTAATGACATTTGTCTGCAAACATAAGCAATGAACTAAATCTTCTGAAAACATTGAACAAATTCAATGCAAGGAATACCACATTGTGTTACATACACGTAATATTCAAATTTAGCCGGATCTCGTCCGGTGCTGTCATTGTGATTCTCAGAATTGAAGTATTCGGTTTTCAATCTGCGAAACTTAGTCTTCATTTTCGACGCATCGACTGCGTAACCCTCCTTCTGCATAATTGCGGCAATATCCTTCCACATTTTACAGTTGTGGACACAATCTTTGCCTTCCTTTTCCACACGTTTAATTATTTCGTCGAGCATTAGCTGCACATCAGGACCTTGCCAATTGTAATTCTTCATAACGCTACTTTCCTTCGCGTCCTGAAATTAAATCCCTTTTTAGTTAAAGAGTTTTCTTTAAGAGTAGTTGATACCATTAATTAGACTTACCTTCAATTTCGATACTTCCATGGTTACAACTTAATTTGTTTCGTGTTTGGTAAAATGGTAACTAAAACTAACTAAAGGATAACGATTTAACTTGAAAAAAATGTACACACAACACAGTTTGATAAACATAAGGAGGTCTTACACGAGGTAACAAAAGCCACAACTCCATTGGTTAGCTAAACAGCCAATCACTGGTTCGGAAAATACCTACTTATTCGTTGGTAGGTATAAACAACCAATGGGAATAAAATCACCAAAAGTCAGGTAAAAGCCAAATCACCCTATGTGGAACAAACTTATAGTAGTAATGTAGGGAGAATAGTGTGTAAAAATACACACCGTACAGCACACGTACTGCATAGACAAAAGTGACATGATTGGAAAAGGCCCGAACAGCGTGTTATCAATGCTGGATTACTATTTGAACGTGATTCATCCTACGAAGCGGTTGATTGTTTTCGCAGACAATTGCGGCGCTCAGAATAAAAACAACGCCGTAATTCGTTATTTTCAACATCTCGTCGATACTTCAAAGTGTTCATCTGTGGAGCTCAATTTTCTCTTGACCGGACATACGAAATTCTCCCCAGACCGCCTATTCGGAGTTTTCAAGTTGAAGTATGCTTCAATGAATATTGATTGTTTTTCTGATGTAATCAAATGTATTAAAACTTCGTCCTCGAAAAAATGCAACATACCAGTTCCGGTTCGACTCCCAAACTAGGTAGAACCAACTGTGATTTGGAAAGATTTCGATAAACATTTCAAGTTGGCTTTCAAGTCGTTTCCAGGAATATCAAAATTTCATCACTTCGTTTTCTCCGCCAAATCGCCCATACAAGTATTGGCACATGGTGCCAATACTTGTTTTTTGGACCCTTTTCCAAACGCTTGGGAGGGGATGAGAAGTGATTCAAAAAAGTTGGAGGTTTGAAAATTTGTAGTAATCGGGTTGGCGAGACTTAGGCTTTTGGCAAT
>FIZV01019277.1:0-13663 GCA_900050545.1 Trionymus perrisii | reverse complement strand
CCCAATTTTGATGTTTCAATTTTTTGTTTTCCAAAATATCTATTAATATTTTTCGAAGAATGACATCATAAAAATTCAATATGATTTTTTATTTTATTTTTTGAGAACTGCATGCATTTTTTTTTTTTTTTCAAAAATCAAAACTTCAAATTTTTTGCAAAAAAAATTAAAATGAATCTAGTTTTCCAATTTTTTGAAAAACTTTACATATAAAAAAAAAAATGCGCAATTTAAAAAACTCTTTAAAATGTCCGCCAGTGTACTGTATGTATTCAAAAAAAAATTTTTCCAAACGACTCCCCCCCCCCTTAAGTACGAGCTGTCCCCTATTTTATCCGCGAGTATGAAACTACACCGTTTGGCGTAATTCGCACCCACGAACAAAACAGAGGGCGGCACTCGTTACATCATCATGTGTTAATTTATTGAATTTTTCGATTTCGATGAATCGTTTTTTTTTTTCGAACAACTATTTTCCTATTTTCTTGGAGAAATGATTTTTTGATTTTTATCAACCGAATACCTATTTTTTTTCTATTTCGATTACCGATGAATTTTTCAGGATCGATAAATCGAATTACTTTTTACCTTTAATTTGACCCAGTTTTGAAGCAATTTTTCAATTTTATTGATGAAATTAATGACGATTGCTTAGTAAATAAATTTTTCAGTTTTCGATAAATCGATCATTATATAATTTCAATAGTTTTTTCAATTTTGTAAAAATGTATCATATTTTTTAATTTCGATAATTCGACCAATTTTTTCATTTTAATAATTGATCGATTTTTCAATTTTGATAAATCGTAATTTTTTCAATTTTTTCTCTCGCGATGAATTGACTTATTTTTCTGTGTCGATAAATCGATCAATTCTTTTTCTCTATAAATTGATCGATTTTTAAAATTTTGTAGATCGATTTTTCGAATTTGATAAATCGATCATTTTTAAAACAGATGTCGAATTTTGTTAATTTTTTTAATTTTTCGATTGCGATAATTCGACTAATTTTTTATTTTAATAATTGGTCGATTTTTTAATTGTGATGAACTGCGGGTCATCTTTTTAAATTTGCCCAATTTTCTTAATTTAATTATTTTTTTTGCTCGATAAAATGACCAATTTTTCGATTACGATAAATCAATTAACTTTTCTCTATCGATTAATTGATTTATTTTTCTATTCCAACAAATCGATTCAATTCTGGCATTTTATTAAAGAAATGAATTTTTTGATTTCGATAGCTACTTGAATCGATAATTTTTTAAATGATATTAAAATTCATCAAGTCACCTTATTTTTTGATTTCGACGAATCGATTCCTTTTGTAAACAATTCTCATATTTTGTTGATGAAATAATTTTTTCAATTTTGATTAATCGATGAATTTATCGATTTCGAGAAATTGGTCATTTTAAAAACAATTTTATTTTGCTGGGAATTTTTTTTTCAATGTTTAGTACTTAATTTGCTAATTTTTCAATTTCGATAAGTAGATTTTTTTCTTTTTCTTCTTCTTCTTTTTCTTCTTCTTCTTCTTCTTAAATAAATTGGTCGATTTTAATAAATCGTTTTATTTTTTTATTTTTACGAATGGAAAGATTTAACAATGCCAATAAATCAATTAATTTTCAAACAGTAGTCGATTTTTTTTTCAATTCAACAAAATTTTTAGTTTCGATAAATTGATCCACTTTTAAAGAAATCTTCCTATTTTGTTAATGAAAATTGAATTTTTAGATTTTGATAAATCGATTAATTTTTCAGTTCCAATAAATCTATAAATTTTTTACCTTTGATAAATTTACGATTTCTATAAATTTATTAATTATTCTCGTTGAATTGAATGAGTTTTGATTTTGATAAATTGGAAACACTGTCATGAAGTGATCGATTTTATACGATTTTCGATAAATCGATCATTTTGCAACTATCATTTTTGCAGAACTGTCCGTTTTTGTGAATTTATCAAATTTCAGTTTCAATAAATTTGTCGATTTGGATAAATCAATAATTTTTTATATAAAGTTTTTCATTTTTTTTCTATTTTGATTTTAAAAAATCGATTTATTTTCTCAAGATCGATTTTTCGATTTAAAAAAATTTCAATTTTTGGAAAATTTTCCAAATATATTTAGATTTTAATAAATTGATTTTTTTTCATGAATTGGTCGATATCGTTTTTCAAAAATTGTTCGGTTTTGTTAAATCGATGATTCCTCGATCCTCAATAGATTCAATTTTGTTAATTTTTGATGAGAATTTTTCCCTCAAAAATCCCTCATTTATCCATAAAAAAGTTCACATATTTTTGTAATTATTTAATTTTTTTTTTTACGAGAAAATCTTATTTTTTGATGAAAATTCAGTTCATTAAAAAGAAAAAAAATCGATACCTATTTTCTTAGAAATTTTATTTTTGCTTCATCGATGAAAAGTTACGCATATTTGCATAAGAGTACTACAATAACGATAGCACCCAATCGAGAATGAATATTCATCCGAGTTAGGTAGGTAGGTATAAATAGGTACTTCAGATTTCCCGAAAAATATCGCAAAATTGATCAACGACGTCTGAACCATGATATACGATATGAGGGTAAAAATGGATAATAAAAATGCGGATGCCCGAATACGTACAAGGTATATCTATATAGACCTACATGTGTATTTATAATATGTAGAGCATCTGTTAGCCATTAATTTTTCACCACCAAAAACCAGCTGTTTTACCCGGATAAGGGATTCTTTTCCTTGCACAAATTGCAACCATCGAACCAAATATTACATATTATACGTAAAAAAAAAAAAAAGGTAAAAATCTCGTATAATATAATATTGTCAAACAGGCAGGCGCCTTCCCTAGATGACATTTCACAACGTGTCGCGAAACCTAATAATTTCAACGTGTACTACGCGTAAACTCGAGTACTCGTAAAGTAAACCCGCATACATTACGCGTATTTAGTATCCGTTTATTCTACCTATTTCTTAAAAAGAAATTTTAACCAGTCAGCTCGTGTTTTATATCACGGTAGATATTTTTCTCACTAGGACCGTGGCCATGTTATTTGTGTCATAAGAAACCGGTTGAATTATGTAGCGTATCAAAAACGTCGCCGTTGCGCCGCATAGATAAGCGCATCGCATCATGTCTCCGTCGCGATGCTCAGCTCACCTTTTTCTTTTTCTTTTTCTTCAAAATACGAGCGTACGATAAATTACACGCCAATTTACATTAGCGTTGAAAAGAATTTAATTTGTTCACGCTTTAAATGGATGCGTTTTTTTTCCTTTTAGCGTGGACCGACCAACGGAAAACGGAACCTACAATAGACGCCGCGTCGCAACGTGTTTTGCTCAGAAAGGCGAACTATTGATCTAGAATCGTCGGACACGAAATACATTCAGACAAATAACGGATTAGAATATTTTCAACGCTCACTCACCCAGTTCTACAGATGCTGAGTGATGCGAAAATTCAACATTTGAAACGAGTAATTTGCGTATTTATGTTCGTCTCTGCGGTACCCGCAGGTGTGATAAGAATTACTCTACAGGGTGGAACAAATTAGCAAGAAGGTTGTGTCTAGATCAAGGTAGCCGATGATTTCCTTATTGGGGATCAAATGAATTATTCGCATTTTGAATCTAGAGAACAAGATGTTCTCAAAGTATAAGCCACTGGAATGTGAAGAAGCCAGAAAACTCAATGACTCCAGAAAATTAGTCAAATTTTGAAAAAATTATCGATTTATCGAAATCTTAAATTCGATTAATTTATTAAAAAAATAAATAAATAATCGACCAATCGTAATCAAAATATTTAAAAAATTAGCCAACTTTTGCAAAATACTGTAATTGATTTGACATTTTGAAACCAGATAATTTTATGAAAAAAATAATTACGACTTGAATTTATCAAAATCAAAAAATCCACTGATTAGTCAAAAAATCAATCAATTTATGAAAAAATAATCGATTTACCAAAATCGAAAGTCGATAAATTAATCGATTTATCGAAATCAAAATACTTGAAAAATACAAAAAAATTACGTTCAACTTTTAAAAAACGGTCAATAAATCGAAATGAAAAAATCGATAAAATAATCGATTTATCGTAATCGTAAAATCGATAAATCTATTTTAAAAAATAATCAATTTTTCAAAATTGAGAAATTGGTCAATTATTTTTTTAAAAATTGATCGATTTATCGAAATAGTAAAATCGATAAACGAATGGAAAAAATAGATTTATCAAAATCAAAAAATCGATCAATTAATCGAGAAAAAATTGATCGATTTATCAAAATCAGAAAATTATTCAATTGATCGAGAAAAATTTATCGATTTATCGAATTCATAATATTTAAAAGATTGAAAACACTGTCCAACTCTTAAAAAATGATCGATTGATCAAAATCAAAAAATTGATCAGTTGATCGAAAAAAAATGATCTATTTATTAGAATTGTAAAATCGATCAATTTATTGATTGAAAAATTGAGTGTAATCACTTCATCGAAATCAAAAAATTGATAAATTTAAAAGTTATATAAAAAAAATTGATTTACTGAAATCGAGAAATTGGCAAATTTATAAAAGACAAAAAACAATCGATTTATCAAAGAAACATAATCGATCAATTTATCGGAACGGAAAAATTAGGCAATTATTCAAAATCAAAAATTTCATTAATTAACAAAACAGAAGAATTTAAAAAAATATTCGATTCATGGATATTGGCAAATTGAATAATTCTGCTTCAAAAATGATTGATTGATTGAAATCATTTAACTCCTCCATTTATAAAAAAGAAAAATTCATCGATTTATCAAAACTTAAAAATTATCGTGATTAATTCAAAACAAAATATGGTCCAAATTTCATAGATTATCACTACTTCAGTTGAAAAAAAATTCAAAATTTTTAAAGTTGCCATAATTCATCAAACTTTGAAGGAAGGTAGGTCCAACTTAAGAAATCTCACTGAGTGTAAAAATTGAAAATTTTCAAATTTTTATAAAATTTATACAATTTTCTACATTTTAAAGATATTTTTTTAAAAAATGAAGATTTGATTGATTTAAAAATAACAAAATTGGAAAATTCGATAAAAAAAATTAAAATTTAAGAAAATTTCAAAATTTTATCAAAATTGAAATATTGTCCAATTTTAAATATCAAAAATTTTTAAACATTTGGAAAATTTTGAAGTTGTATAAATTTTTACAATTTTTAAAGTGTGGTGAAAATTTCAAATAGGGTATTTTTGAATTTTAATAAATTTTTAGTAATCCATTATTGGGTAATGTGGGGGGGGGGGGGGGTCGTCATAAATAGTTATTGATCAAGTTTTGTAAAAAAAATACTTCAAAAATACCTACATATATCATTAGGTATTGATTTCATAATTTTTAAAGTTTACTAAATCTTTGAAATTTGGGAAATTTTTAAAATGTAGTAAGATTCACAATTTGATAAAAACTTATGTAATTTTTAAATGTTATCAAATTTTTGAAATTGTGTAGATTTTTACAGTTTATTAAATTGCCAAAATTTTACAGAAATTCAAAATTTGGAAAAGTTTTAAAATTTAGTAAAATTTAATAAAAAAAATTTAATTCATTTTAAAAGTTGGATCAAAATTTTTGCAATTTTTAAAATTTACAAGTAAGTAAAATCTCCGAAAGCTAGATCATTTTTCATTTTGAGAAAATCCGTTCGAATATCCTGCCCTGCTTTTCGAGTTTCAAATTTTGTTTGACACTCATTGCACATTTCAAAGTCAAAAAATCTTTGCTCACCCAAAATTCACTCTTTCCTCGCTTCACCGGCCTAGTACTCGTGTCTGCAATTATCGAAGTGAAATTCGTATAATTTTAATCGATAACCTACCTCCTGCCATTTTTTACAATGTTGCATTGTCATCCATCTTTCTTAAATTATCCATTCTTCGAAGTTGAAATATTGAAAAAAAAAAAAAAAACATACGTCCCAATTACCAAATCGATTTAAAAAAGAAAATCACCAATCACGTGCCCTAGCTTCGCATATGTATAGGTAATAGGTATCTATGGATCTATACGTAGAATACAAAACATAGAAAATGCACTACCGAGAATATAAACAAAATCTATTACAAAATTTTCAAATAAACAATAGCCTAGCTGTACACTTCGTATCAGTACAATACAATCAGATATCATAGTACCAAAACTGAACAATTTAAACTAATTAAATATGCAATTTATAACTCGAAAATCGTGTAGCGCTGACCATATAAAAAAAATAAAAATAAAAACCGAACAAATGATAATGAAGTCGTGACTTCGAACAATCCTACTTCGATATAATATAGCGAAGCGCGTAACCAACTTTTAATTTTTAAAGATACCGAATCACATTTCGAAACCACTAATTGTATTTGCATTAGGTACATAAGCTTAATTCCATGTATATGGTACGCACGAAATTCTACAACGTGGTTTTCTTTCTCTCTTTTTTGTTTTTCTTCTACTCGACGAGCCTATACGCTCGTTGAGACAAACTCTCCTAAAACGAATTTCTTGTTTGTTTTAAAATGTACAATTTGGTCGGACTAATTACCTAAATATTCGATAGCGTCGTTTAATTCTTTGTTAACCTTCGTACTCTCGTATAGAGAAAGAGAATTACAACTATAGTTTCGTCATATTTCATATTTTTATCATCTATCTTCTTTGATATACATAGGTCTGTAGGTGCATGAGAAAGGTACGCGGTTATGAAATTTTCTTATCATTTTTTTGGAGTTTAGCAGTTATTCTCCCTTCTTCATTTCTCCTAAGATGTTCCAAGCATCTCGTCTAAAACGTAAAATTGGGGCACATTCTAAAGAAAGGGGAAAGCATGAGTAACAGTCAAATTTTATGTTTATAGAATGTTCAAGAGTAAACGGGTTACGAGGAACAAATTCTGTTTTTTGAAAAAAAAAATTTATATATCTTATTTTAATTTTTTTCACCCTGTATATTTTGACGCTTGTTTTTGCTCCACCCGTTCACTTTTTGAAAAAATTAGGTATAACCTTATTTGTAGCAAATTTTATTTACTTCAACTTTCATTATTAGCAGTTTTCTGTTTAAACGCATATTTGAAGAGTTATAAGCAAAAAACAACGAAGGGATCTCTTCGGGTTTAAGAATATTTTCTGTATGAAAGAATATTTGCTCAATGCTCACCCAAAATACAATTTGATCTAATTTTAATTTTTATGGTCTGAATTTCCCGCACTGCACGTATTATTTTCATAGTTGCTCATAATATGATTTTTATTTGATTTTTTAGAAAAAAAAAATGACCTGTAAATTATTTTTTTGGTCTCGATATTCGATGAACTATGAAAAGAGATGATTTTGAACGTAGCCTGTCGTGTGATTTTTTATTTACGATTTAAAATCGAATAAATTTTACGCACGAGAAGCCGGTCTGGTTTTCTAATTGATGATCAGCAAGATCACCGCTCGCAGTCACCAGTCAAAAGTGAATATTTCTCTCGACGTATTACGGCATTGACATTCGAATCAGGTTTATAGGATACGAAAGTTGATCACAGTGGCTGGTGTCTTAAAAAATATTTCCGAATAAGCTGCTGCGTCCACGTTGACGCTGCCGCTGCCATAAACAAATCCATAAAAGAGCCTGGCGATCATCGATTGTTATGATGATTAAGGTTTAATCTAGCGACGGGTACCTTACCTACCTATATCGCGCATACTGGACGAGATATCTAAAACTACTTTTCTGAATTACCTTATACCGTAATATACGATACGTATAAAATAACGAGCGCTCCGTTCGTCCGATCGTTTTCGCCTACTTTACCGTAATTGTAATTATTCATGTGAAAAAACGCATTACTTCGCGGTAGGTTTATCAGTGAATCGTGCTGCGATAGCGTAGCACGGTTTTTTTTTTAATTTCCAAAGTATGCCTGTGTGAGTGTGTTTTTTAACGTTCGTACAATCACCTATAGGTACGATCTTCGTGTAGTAATAGTGTGATGAATACACGTAGAACATAAGCTGGCAGACTTTTGTCGTGCGTACAGTATACCTAATTTACCTATACGGGTTCAAAAAGATAACGTGGAAATGGAGTATGGCACCGAGGAGAGAAGGGCAGAATTCGAGTACCGAAGCGACGGTGGAAAATTTAATGTTGAAAAGTAAACGATTAAATATTTTTCTACGAGTGTAGATGCGATAAAACATTGCAAAATGTGGATAATAAATTTTTTTTCATATCTATTTTACATCAAGTTGCGCTTGGATTCTTCTAGAAGAAAGATATAAACCAAAAACGGGAATGTGAAATTGACCCTGTTTTCAAATTTTAAGCTGTACGAGAAGAAAGGGGAAATTTAGTGTGTTTGAGGGGAAAAACACGGTCAAATATTTCCCCCAAAGTTTATAAGATAAAGGAACAAGTGATGGTCAACTTCGAAATCAAAAAGGGAGGAAGCAAAATTGAGTCCTCTCTGTGAGTATTCTAACAGAATTTCCCCATTACCACCTCTCTTCCGTCAAAGAAGTACAAAAACAAATATTTTATCGAAAAAATTTAACCATAATTACATAAAAATAATTCGAAAATTACCAAAAAAAAAATTTCAAGTGTCCAAAATGTGACATTTTTGAGTGACAAAAAGTGACATTTTTTAATTGTTAAACTAAATGACATTTTTCAAGTGTCACAAAAGTGACATTTTCAAGTCTCACAAAAGTGACATTTCTAAGTGTCATAAATGTGACATTTTCAAGCATCACAAAAGTGACATTTTCAAGTGTCATAAATGTGACATTCTTCATTTTTTCAAAAGCGTGCCATTTTTGAGTGACATAATTGTGACTTGATTGTCAAAATACATGACATTCTTGAATGTCATAAATGTTACACGTTTCCTTGTCAGATACGTGCCATTTTCAAATCCCATAAATGTGACATTTTTTCTTTGTCAAATACGTGACATTTCCAAGTGATGTAAAAGTAATATTTTCAAGTGTCACACAAGTGTCATAAATGTGACATTTTTACCTTATCAAATGTCAAATACATGTCATTTTAAAGTGTAATACAAGTGACATAAATGTGACCTTTCCAAGTGTCATAAATGTAACATGTTTATTTTATCAAATGTCAAATACGTGACATTTTCAAGTGTCATAAGTGTGACATTTTCAATTGACATAAATGTGACATTTTTCCATTGTCAAATACGTGATATTTTCAAGTGTTGTAAATGTGACATTTTTTATTGCCTTTTATGTTACATTTGGCACCTAATGTCCACAAATGTGGTGTTTTTTGTGTGAGAAAATGACTTATTTTCAATGTTTGAAAATATTTGATTTCTAATGTCAGATATATGTGTCATAAATGTGCCATTTCTAAAAATGTCATTAAGGTGACATTGTCGAGTGTAATAAATGTGGCATTTCAAAGTGTCAAAAATGTTGCATGTTCAAACATCAAAAATGTGACATGTTCAAACTTGAAAATTTGACATTTAAATGTACTCGTATCTATATATCTTTCAAAAAATTTAAACATAAGAAAATCATGTTTTTTTTTTAAATGAGATTTTTATCCAAAGGTTGAAAAAATCTTCCTCTAAAAAATTGTTTTTTTAAATTTTTTTTTTTTTTTTTTTGAATGAAGAATTTTTTCACTCAAGTAGTTGAGAATTATTTTCTTTACAAAATTTGGAATATTTTTTTCACAAAAAATTGAGATTTTGTGAAAGTGTACTACATATATCTTTTTTGTCTAAAATAATAAAATATTTACATAATAGTAACAAAAAAAAAAATTGTGAAAATAACGACTCGCAAACATGCCTGATATTGAAATTTAAATTAAAAATAATTTTAAAAACGAAATCAAAAATTGAGGAATATGTCAAGCAAAAAAACCGAAATTTAATAAAAAATTATTAAATTGAAAATATAACGAAGTTTTTAAAAAATGAATTTCGGTTCAAACGATTACATGTTTCCCCTCCCCCTCGCCCATCGAAAAAAACAGTTTTAAAATAGATATTTCGGACAAAAAATTATATTTTTTGAGAAAAAAATAAGAAAGAAAAATTTCTCGACGAAAGGAGATATAATTAAAAATACCACCCTTGGAATGCCATTTTCAGCAACACTCTTCTTCATACATTTAAAGCTACTGCCAAGTCCCCTCTATCTCAATTTGTCTCGTGCCAATCGGAATTTTTGTCGTTTTTCAAATACGACTACTAGAAGTAGGTACTCGTACAGATAGAGCACGAGTGTAATGAATTTCATAAATTCTTTCTCAATTACGAGTACAATACAATGTACGTCGATGAACAAGAATGTTACTCCGGATAAGCATACTGATTTCTAATATAAGAACGGATTAAAATTCGTCGACGAGTTTCAAATATATGGCCGTTCATTGAACGTTTGAAAAAAAAAAAATCAAAAAATACACGACGTATTTTACTTATAGAAATGATCGGAGGAGAGAAACCAAAAAAAATAGGAAATGAAAGAATATGGGAAATACTAATAGTACATATTAACGTTACCTACGTTGGTAATATATCGTTGGGTACAGCATTAAAATTGAATTAAAACTGACCTTAGGGTACCATAAATGGCGAAAATTGGTGAATTATAGAGGTACGGGATAATAAGCACGTTACGTAATTACCGAAAAAATAACACAGTCCAGCTGCCCAGCAGCTGCTGCAAGATGTGAACGAAACCGCGTGTTACCATTTGGATTACGCGAAAGGTAAATTTTTCGCTCAGGTCGTCAGCCTTAGCAATTAAAATATCACAACGACGATGAGGAGGAAAGCAGTGACACATTGAAAAATTATCCGCCAAAAGATTAAACCTATATACGAGTGTTTATATAAAAGGGCAACGAAGCGATACTTGACCAGGTAGTGGCCTTCTTCGGAGCACGGTACAAATATATGCGAATTCACGCAGCGAATAATTTTTCGATGTTATCTTTACCTCATATTGTACGAGTAGGAAGTAAAACCGAACAATTTTTTTTGCATAACACGTACCAAGGTTATACTCGAAAAGGCTAATGCGTGAAATTGGTCATTTTACTCGTTACATAGACATACGTACGCGTACGATTCGTGTACAGTGCACTCATCGTCGTCGTATAAATGTCGTAATACTTTTCATTTTACGTATTTCGTACGGACGCGGACGCGACGTAACATTTATCATTGTTTTGACCGGCAGCGGACGTTTTAGCTCATTTATCGTGAGATATCTGCTCTTTCCAACTGCCTATATTTCTATCTGGTTGACCTACAATTGACGAAGCGAAGCTTACTCTCGTAATTGTCGAAAGAACCGAACGAATGAATGATTTTCAACCAATCAAGGTTTCCCTTCGCGCAAATCATTTTCAAGCTCTTAGGTTTAGGCTCATAACATCCCCTCTCGACTCCTTTAATTACATTATACAACCGAAAGGTGAATATATAAGTAAAATGCGGCCGGATACCGGATACCTGAGACTTGATCGATAAGCCATTCGGTGAGGAAACATCGATTAAGATCTTACCCGTCGTGTGAAAATTTTCCCTCATCTTTTATTGTAATTTTGCATGCGAAATCGCAAATAATACCGGTGCCAATCTGATGGTAATTGGAGCTCTTCGAATGGTTTCTCCTTTTCATATTTTTATCGTTTCGACTTCGTTTACGTCTGATGTGACGACTGAAGGTTATAAGATGGAAAAATTGCCAGTAAATTTTTCTCCAATTCTGAGAAAATTACCACTTTGGAACATTCGAACGTAGGCACGTATTTCGAAGTGAAAAAAAGAAAGTTTCAAGAAAGATTCATTTTCAACTCCGAAGCTGACAAATATGCACATAAAATGACAAATTTATAGAACAATATTTTTCTACGTAGGTTTGTAGAATATTTCGCTAAAATTATTCCTATTCCTTTTAAGCGAGTTTCTATAAACGGTTTTACGAAACGTATCGTGGTCTCGTAGAACTCAGGCTCTCCTCTTTCCAGCTGAATATGCATCGGATCTAGGTATCTATACATTGTAAAAGGTTTCGACAATGAGATGGCAATGCGGCTATTCATCCATCTAAATAGACCAACAGTGATAATGGTCTTGGTCACATGCGTTCCTTCTATCTGTATTTCTTTTTCTTTTTTTGGGTGAAGATCTTTACACATTGTAGGTATAACTTAAGAAGATGGCTGTAGCTTGAATAAGTAAGATGGGTGTTCGGTGCACGATTCCAAAGTCCAACATATGATACCCGCTGATTAATCGCAGCACGTGGTAGCATTTGGAGAACGTGCAGAAAAATAGGGGATAAAAAATAAACTTTTTTCTTTGACTGGTACAAAATCTGGCTGGGAAGGAATCTTTGTATAAGAACTTTGAGATCATGAATCCTTTGAAAAAAACGTGTAATCTCATCACAGAATTTCTATTTGAAAAAAGCTATGAAAAAAGTTTTTTATATTATTAAAATGTTCTTTAAAAGTTTCAGCAAAAATTTTCGATAGAAAAATCCCCCCCCCCCCAAAAAAAAAACAATAAAACGAAAAAATTACTTTCAACAAAAAAGTAAGTATGTACTTCTAAAAAAAATTTTGAGGAAAGAACCCTCTCAGAAAAAAACTGCTCCAAGAAATTTCTCATTAAAAATTACTTCTATAAAAACATTATTTAATAATAAAATATCTCGGTAAAAGACCATTCAGGTATTAAAAAAAAAAACAAAAAAAAAAAAAAACTACAGATTAAAAATAAATCACTTCAAAAAATTCTAGTAAAATAAGTATCCTTTATATTGACTAAAAATCTTTCTGATACTATTTTTTTTGGAAGTTCTATCAATGATTTTTTATAATAAAAAAATCTCATTCAGCAAAAAAAAAGTTCACAAAAAAAATCTTGGAAAAGTCCTCAGACGTTTTTTTGTTTTTTGTTTTTTTTTTTAGTTAAAAAAAAGTCCCACAACGATACAGTTCATCTAAAAAAATCCCCAGAAAAAGGGTCCTCTCTGAAAATGTTTTCTACATGGGTAGCTAATGAAATATCACACTAATAAATAAAATAGCATTACGATAAAGAATCTTTTTGGAAACTTTTTTGAAAAAAGCACTATCGACGAAAACGTTTTTTTGAATAAAAGTCCGCTCCGCAAATAAAATATTTTGAAGGGAAATACTCTTGATTTCTTTTAAGAACCCTCTCGATGATTTTTTTTTTAAATCTCGAACAAAAAATTCTCTCGAACATAAAATTTTTATTAAAAACATTTTTAAAAAAATTTCAGAGAAAAAAATCTCACTAAAAAATATTTTACAAAAATTTCTTCAACAAAAAACCCCATGTCGAAAAAATTTTCTTGAAAAAAAGTTGAGAAAAAGAGCACTTTTGAAAACAAATATCAGTAAACAATTTCCAAGTAAGACCAGCATTTTGAAAAAAATCTTCAATTACAAAAGTTTTTGATTAAAATCTTTTCGAAAAAAGACCTCTTAAACAAATATAACAGAAAAAGTTTTTCTAAAAAAATTCTTCAAGAAAAATCCCTTCAATAATTAGTATATTTTATCAAAATCATTATTTTTATTTT
>FIZV01019197.1:0-10680 GCA_900050545.1 Trionymus perrisii | reverse complement strand
AAATTTATTAAACGAATGAAAAACATAAATATCGTAATATAATTTACATAATTAATTAATTACAGGTAAGAACATTTTATAGTTTTTTTTCAAATTAAGAAACTTAAGACACGTACAAGAAGCGTGAATATTGAAAAATAACTTGAAAAAAAAATTACAAACGATATCACAAAATAAAATTGATAAATAATCGTTTTACATAAATGCTACAGTACTATCTATGTACTTTATTTCGTTTCTATTTTTAAAAGCGTTTCGTGCTGTTAAAAAAGTGCAGTTTTTTCTAACGTAAGGTAAAGTACCCATTTTGAAAGTTTGAACCTTCCCGAATAGAACCATTATAATAAATACAAATTTTTAAAACCCCCAAATTTATGGATGATAATACAATTTAAGTTGAAAGACGCCTAAGGTGTTCATTATCGGTACTTTACCAAAGGTATTCTATTTTCTATAGCTTACCAGACTATGGAGACTAGAAGAAGAAGTTCGTAGATCTCGACAAATTTCGTGAAAAATTGAAATCATAAGCAGAAGTGCCTTCGAAAAAAAGATAGAACATCACGAGTAGAAAATTTAAGATCGAAGTAATACTGATTAGTAGGTACTTAAAATAGTTTAAAAACCAAACATTTATAACATCTTTGTCTGTACGTCGCAGACGTGCAGAACTACAAAATACATAAATGATACTCGACTACTTCCCTAAAATAAAATTAAGTACCTTAGGGTTCTATTTGGAAATGTATCATTTGATAATTAAGTACGATTAGGTAGATAGATACAACAATCGAAGTAAGTTAATTCAAAAGGACTAGTAAACGAATTCGAAAAATTAAGTAAATAAAAAATTAAGTAAATAAATCGATAAAAATTAATTTCAAAAATGAGCGCTTGAAATTAAAATGAAAACCATTTGACGCTTAGCAATTCGCGTTTCCGCTTCCAACGATAAATGAATATAAAATGGTAACGTAAAATTTATCCATTCTGGATAGGTAAAATAAAGAATAAACGTGGTTACGAAGGAGAGGAAGATTGTTTCAATTCCTCTAAACAAGCATTAGCTTCTTCTACACCCTGATCATATTTATGACGCATCGCGTTTTTATACCCTTCAGTACATAACGCAGCGGCTTCTTTCAAAAACCCCTGTTTAATATAAATATTTCCCAAAGTAATATGCGCGTTAGATAGTTTCTCCATTCCTGGCAGATGCTTACCCAATTCAGTGGCTTTTTTCAAATACTCAACGGCCAATTCGAGGTTTCCTTTTTGAAAGCATACGACACCCATTTGCTGCAACAACGTAACAGCGCCTTCGTTCAGCTCTCCGTGAATAAGAACGCAAGCGTCGTGAGCTTTTTTGAAATACTTGTACGCTTTCTCGAAATTACCGCGATTCAAAGAAAAATGAGCTCTCGACGTTAATGACATTATCCACAGCCCGATAACTTCGTCGTCCTCATTCTCCAAGGCGCGAGTGATTATCTTCTTCAATCCTTTCGAACAAAATTTGTAGTACTCTTGAGCTTTCCTAAAATCAAAATATAAATGTAAAACCTCGGACTTTCGATCGTACTCGCCATCGTTGAAATCTAACTAACGCTTCATTTTTCATGTAATCGTACACTTCGGCGAGCTTCAAGTGAACCTGGACCATTTTTAAATCTTCCAATTGTAAGTTTTTTTCGACAAGATGATTTCTAACTTGGACAAATAATTTTTCAGCTTCTTCGTACTTTTTCAAAAAAAATGCGACAACCGCTAGTTGCTCTTTGATGAAATACTCGTGTTCTTGGTCATGAGTGTCGATGGCAGTTTTCAATGCTTTGTTAAATACGTCGCAAGCCTCGCTGATTTCTCCATCCTGGAATAAGAACGTTTAATGAAAAAGAAGGCCCATAAACCTTTGCATATTATCCAGCAGTAAAATTAACTACCTCTAAATGTTGTTTAGCCTTCTGAATCATTTTTTTCACTTCCCTGTTCTCGTCCAGACCAATAATTTCGTACAATTTGGCAAGCGAAAAGGCAGCAGAAAAACTGTACAAGGCACCTAACATAGGAGTTTTAGTTGTACCGCACTTGAGCGGACGAATCCTAGAATGAAGTTTACGAATATTACGAATATTTGAAAAATTGAATTCAGAAGTGGCACGAAACAAAAAATAGTGGAACGTTGGCAATGCGCTCCTGGAAAATATTCTATTAAAGTGACTTATGAAAGAATTCATTTTTAGTTCTGGATTTTGATAGAAATACACCAATTAACAGAAAAAATATTTCTATAACTAATATGTATAAGGCTTTGAAGTAAGTTTTGCAATTATCTTACACAAATAATTAAAACATTTTTTTAACAGAATGATAAGTTGATAAGGAATGATGAACTGATAATATTCTCGGGTGAATTCGGATAATTTCGACGGCTTGTTTACGCAAATACTCTTTTCCTGTTGGTTGTTTGTGTTTGTGACGTATGACGATGGCCCAGTTGTCGATGAGTTCGCCAGTTCGCGTTCCTCGATGTTTCTTTTTTTTCATTTTTTTCTGGTATCCAAAAAAAAACTGTCTGTAATTTAATTATATTGCTTTATCTAATTAATTCAACTAAAATTTAGTCCGTCGTATAAATCTTAAATCTTTCTCAGTCATCGTGTTAATTTACAAAATAGAAAGAAACAAAAAATTTTCTACAGAGCCTCGAAAAGTGACGTATTATACCAGTAACCAATGAAAAACAACGCCGTCACGTTAATTTTCGAGGATAATTTTCACCCAACCTTTGACCGTCCAGAAAAGTTGTAAGAACGCGATGTACGCCATTGCCAACTCTATTTAGTAGCTGAAAGGTAGCTATCTAATTTTCTAATAATATAGGTATGTGTGGTTTAAGCCTATTTACCTGCTATTTACATCGATATACGTTGATATTTTCTTTTAATTTGAAAAACTAACGTTTGTGTTCTTCATTTTCAGTAATTGTTACCTAATTTTTGAACTTTGTGATCAACCAATTTCAGAATGGTGATCTCATGTTCCGCGTACGGATGCTCAAATAAATGGAGTCGTCAAGGACCCATCCATTTTCACAAGTAATTTTATTTCATATTTGCCAAATTTTTTTGATAACGCGAATCTAGGAATTTTTCGTTTTTATCGAATATTTTACTTATTGTATTGCATATTGAAAGACTTGGTTTAATTAGTGAGGATATTTCGACGTGTAGCGTTTAACATTATTTTTGAAATTCGTTGTTATTCGCAGATTTCCATTTCGAAGTCGTGCTCTGTGTGAAAAATGGATATCGGCGTTGAAACGCAAAGATTTCATACCGACTAGGGCAAGTCTCGTATGTAGTGCTCACTTTACAGAGGATGATTACGTGAAGAAACCGGAATTAACGAAGAAACGATTGAGAAATGACGCTGTGCCGTCAGTATTCAATTTTCCAGTCAGTGATTTATCTAATGCTTTTCAAATAGACCCGTATCCTCCACAATCGGCGTACAATGCCAACGGCAAGAAGCGGCGCAGTAAAAAAATTTACAATCCTGTCGATGAAGTAGATTTCGATCCGTTAAGCACCATAAATGATGCTTCGCTTCTTAACGAAATAACTTCTGTAACGAGACAAGGTAACTACACAGCGGAAGAAATTACTTTAACGGCTAAAGGTAAATCCTTAGAACCGAAAGACATCGATTCGGTGAGTAGAATACTCGACAATATTTTGCATCGCATAAATAAAAATAATTTTCGAACTCGACGTTATACTATTCGTTCTTTTCTATTGCAGTTTATTCGCGAATTGGTGGTATATGAAGAAATTGACCTGAAAAACAACAGCAAGCCCGAAGGCTTCGTAAATGATGAAGAACACAACATAGATGATCTTGAAGATGATTTAGCTCGTATGGCTGAAGCTGATGAGGACGATAAGTGTTGTATAATCGGCAACATATGGGGCGAAAGACTAAAGCAGCTCCCCGCCGACGTGAGACCCAAAGTCAAGAAAATAATCAATCGAGTATTCGAAGAAGCCCGAAAAGGTACATTACCCACTCAATTTGATACGAATGCTATATTCGCGACCCGTTGAAAAATGCTCCTTTTTAAAATATTTTGTTCTTTTTTTGCGAGTTATGAATGTTTGTGTACTTCTTGTTTATTTATTTATTAAAAAAAATGTGTTTTCCGGCTTGAAAACCTTTGCCAAAAAAGTAACAATACTTTTCTAAGATGAAAAGTAGTGACGAACTCTGAATTTCTTCTTGATTCAAGTTGGACGATTGGCATTATTTTATTTCCGGTACATTTGATTTTTAATCGATAAATATGTTTTGAACTACGCAATTATGAAAAAAAAAACAAAAAATACTTATTAGCTTTTTTTTAAATAGATTATACGATATTTAGATTACTGTTCATTTATTAAACCTTGAATATTGTTGATCGAAACTTCAGTTGTTATTTTAACGATTAGATAAAATTACTTATTGGTAATAGTGGAGTACAAAGGTCATTAAGAAAAAACCTTGATATGTCACTGGAGTTCTCGAAGTTTATTTATTTTGCTAGTTTTAAGCTATGCTTTTAAGATGTATAGGAAAAAAAATGTATCATTTGTTTTTCTTAATAACATGCCGGAGTTTGTTTCAAATAACACGAATTGGAAGTTAATTTATGTAGAATAAGATTTATATTTTTGTGTGGCTTTCCGGGGAAAACATTTGTTTTATTGAACTTTCGCTCTTAATTCTTTTACTTTTGAAATGCAATCTTCCGATTCTTTAATTCCCTCTTGGTAATCGTGGTGCATAGCATTTTGCTGCGCAAATTGACAATATTTGTGTGCTTCGTTCAAGAGATTGGTTTCCATGTAACTATAAGCTAAATTTAAATATACGTATGAAAAATTTTTCATTTCTGGTAACGATTTCCCCAGTTTTGCTGCTTCGTGAAAATAATTCAATGCACTATTCACATCTCCCTTGTGTTTGCAGATCGTGCCCAAATTATTGAGCATCAGTACATTATCTTCGTGTTGTTCGCCATATATTTGTCTATTAACATCGTACGTTTTTTTAAACAGCTCCGCCGCTTTGTTCAGTTGTCCTACATTATAATTGAAATAGGCATATCCACTCAGTAAAGTTTTGTATAGTACTAAAGCATCTTCGTAATCTTCATTTTGGTCGTTCAATTTTGGCTCCAATTTTTGAAAACAAAAATCATAACCGCTGTGAGCTCCACTGCAAACATAAGGACAAATCATTAGTCAAAAACTACCATAGTGGAGATGAAATTTTCCGAATAATTTACGTACAAATAATCCTTCGATTCCTCGAAAATTTTGGCCAATTTAAAACTAATATGAATTACTATTAGATCGTCTTCTTTTATTCCTTTTTGAAATAATCTTTTTAATACTTCGACAAATAGTTTTCGGGCTTTGTCAAACTGGTTAGTTTCAAACGCAATATTCGCTAATCGATCGTAAATGAAAGTAATAGCATTTTCATTTTGTAAATCTTGCGCCAAACGCAATGCGAGATGGTACATCCGTTCGGATTTGTCATATTCTTCACGCTATGTAAGCAAAATACAAGGACAGATATATACAATTATCCGACTTGCGGGTAACTTAATAATTATGAGAGAGCAAGTACTATATTTACTCTATATGAAAGTTCTCCTCTTTTCAATATTTGCATTAATTCGGACTCTTCTTCTTCTTCGGAGAGTCCTAGAAATTTAAGCAGCCCAGTCACCGATACAGCAAACAAAATCTTATTACGACTGTTTGCAGTCTCACTATGAAATTTAAATTTATTTCTAAGATCTGCAGTAATATACTGATTGGATGTTTTGAAAACGATATTGAAATTACGAGTTGTACTCGAGTTATTAATTTTTTTCAACATAAAAAAACGACATTTCGGATTGTAATTGCTTCGAATAGATTGTTTTAAGTAGTTCCGAAAGCAAGTCAACATCTTAACAAGGAAAGTTTTAAATTTCTTCAATGTTAAAGGCACGACCAAATGGATATTAGGTCGTTTCAAACTTTTCAAAGACTATTACTCATTGACTTCAACATGAAATTTTTAAATTGAATTAAATCATGGATTCAATTCAAACGAGATTTAAAATTTTTTAAATTAAAATCGAATATTTCTCATGCTTTTTTACTTTTTACATTTTACATAATTTTTCTCTTATCAAAAAGAACGTTATCACTTTAGGTATCATATCAATGCGTTATGCGTTACATATAATAGATTCTGGATCGCTCCCTAAAAAAATATACAAGCTAGTTGCTAGTTGTAGAAAAGTTCGCAAGAAGTGTTAACTAAAGAGTTGAAACACCTTTTTTATTTAATTTTTTTTTTTTTTTAATAAAAAGGAAAGTTTAAATAAAAATAAAGAAAATAAGAAAAATAATTATTGAAAATTGAAATTCAAAGTTCAGAAAACAAAAAGTAGTTTTATTACTTTTATTTCAACTGTCGTGTTTTTAAAAAGAAAAAGTATTAGGTCTGTATTCTGTAATAGGTAGTCATTTTTTTAGTATTACTTGACTGTACCGAATTTTGATTTTGATGCAATTTTTCATGAATTTTTCTACTTTTAATTAAATTTAATGCGACGTGGTCTCGCGTGACGTCACAGTGTTTTAGTAGAAAAAGGAGTCGGCAAAGAGTCCGTCGGATTTAGTCAACCGTCAAGTAATACTATAAAAATGACTATGAAATAGAAATATGAATACGGACCTAAATTAGCAAAACAAAGTAACGAGTCGCTCGACGCTCGCTAGGCAGTAGGCTTACAGCCGTAAATTCATAATCATAATTCATAACTATGAGAAAAAATTCATACTTGTGCATATTTAGGTGCGTATTCATAGTCATTTTTTTTAGTATACTTAACTAAGTAGCGAATTTTGATGTAATTTTTCTTACTATTTAAAAAATATAAAATTTGCATTAAATAGTAAGAAAAATTTCATGAAAATTCGCTACTTGGTCAAGTATACTAAAAAAATGACTATAAATACGGACCTTACTTGGGGCTGGGAATTGGGCTGTTGGTATTGGGAATCTACCTAGTTCTAGCCTTGTTCTAGCCCAAGCCCTACTTTCAAACGCACCCTTATTAATGAAAAAACGAGCTTTTCATTATGGCTACACTGGTTATGTATTACTCGACCATGGGGTTCGTTCTCTAATAATCAATACCATGTAGTAAAACGACAAAGAAAGGTAAAAAAGTATTAAACCGCTTAATTTTCATTTATTCGCGCTTATTATTCGCTTTTCAAGTATTTTTATTTGAACTTTTATTTCATATTCGGTTTCATTTTTATTCAACGTAAGTTTATAGTTTTTTCCTCGTCAAATTGCGCGTTCTATGAATCGAATTTTCGAGTGCTTTCTCTCTGTTGATACGGAAAAGTTATTATTCGAGTAATTTATGATTTTCCTTCGTTGATGGTAATTCGCTTCTTTTCACTTGTTTAAAAGCGTCATAAATTTGCCTTTCAAGCTTTGTCATCGTATTAAATTCAGGTGAGTGCTGAAGAAAAAACTATTCAGTCACGTGTTATGGTTTTATTTTAATAGCGATGTATTTTATTTGAAAGTTGCAAAAGTCGGCTAGTTACACCGCGCTGCGCCGCCTTGTACTCTCCTACTCTGATTCAAAAATTCATTAATATTACGCTATACCTACGTTTTGTACATACTTTGTAGAACTTATTAAAAATATGACATCTTTACAGTAAGGCTGTTATGTTTATTTTACGTTTAACTCTTGTGGGTACATTTTTACTCTTCGTAGAAATATATTATTGACTTTTACCTATATAGCGAACTTAGTATGTCGGTAGAGATATCATACTTTATCAACGTTTTTGTGAAACAGTGCGCCAGTCCGAAGTATTATACCTGTAATAATAACGCACTGTCACAATTATTATAATAGTGCAAACCAAAATTTTTTTTTGAAATTGAACTATAAAAATTATAAGTATAATCCATTAACCTATCAACGTTCAACTCACCTAATAAAAGGTTTGAATTGAAAAAATATTGGGTTTTTTGATATGTTAAACAGATTCCCCCTCTCCCTAGTCGATGCGTAATTGGTACCTAAATAGCTACATTAAATGAAAACCTATTCTTTATTATCATTCTAATTTTCATGCTAAAGAATATTTTACTTTTGAGGCACCCACTACCACTAATACATTACTACCAAACTAGTTAGTGCATACATTATTTTATTTCGAAATTCTCTCAAATGTATTTTAACTAAGTAAGCGCGTAAATAGCGAAGCATACCTAAATGAACAGATAACGGCTAAAAATTTTAGAGGCGATTTAACTAGAAAATTTTCATACATGAGTAGGTAAGTCTAAGTACTTCCAATCTCCACCTAATTTCTTGTTTCCCTCATTAGTACATACATAATTATGTCTTCCGTTAGTGTTAAGTAGTATATTTAATTATCGATGTTTATGAAAGATGGTACAATGGTACATGCTGCGAGTAAGATTTATTCTGATTTGAACAGTTAGGTACGAATAATTGCTTCATAAATTTGAAAATTGAAGTACGAAACATGAGAAAAATGTATTCCATGCTTTAAAGTTCGCTCGTTTCAGACTGCCTTTTTTTCACTGATATGCGATACTAAGTTGACTCTATCATGTTTTCAAAAAACATCTCAAAAAGTTAACGTCGCTGATCGCGGACGAGACTGTTCGGATGGTTCATTCAACTCGTGATTTAAATAATTATTTCGTTAAATGGTAACACTGACGAGCCGGCGCGTGTAGATTTTCTTCCCTCGAAAGTGTAGTGTAGTAACTCGGAGATGGACTCCGGATTTGTATTCAACTATTCAATTCATATTCATTTCGTTTTGTATGCGCGTTGTGGACGGTGCTACGTCGTGTGATGTGTGTAGTTCACGCGGTTACCGATTTTTAATATTATTTTCGTCAATAATACGACATTAATTTTCTATATGTTTCATTTATGACCGCGAATCTAACAACGAAAATTTTACCCAATATGGCTGGAAAAATTATTACTTAGATACTCGAAACAACAATGATCTAAGATCTTTTTGATCGAACTTGAACTAGTTTATTCGATTGTGTTTTTGTGATCAGTGTACGTGTTATATAATAGAATATCTCGATCATTTTTTTGCTTTTCAACTTACAAATAATTAATGAAAAGCATTTTGAAAGCATTTGCTCCTGCGACACCTCCAGAAATGAGGAAGTTGAATGGTGAGTGTAATGAAAGGAATAATTGTACCTACAATACATTCCAAATTATTTATTTTCGCTAGACAAGACGATGACAAGTTAAGATTTACTAAGTATATAATCCATTGGATTTAACTCAGTATATTATTTTGTTTGTATGTAAAGCTTAATGAAAACTTAGAGAGACGAGAGCGTGAGTGAACATTTGAATTCGTACATCGCATCACTTCTTTACTCATTGTCACTCATTGGTCAAGCTAGTCAAGCTGGTCGTTTCATTTTAATTATGCTCGCGTATTTTTAATGGCGTTCCTCAAAATTTTCGAATTCGAAATTGAACATTATTTCGCTGAACTGTTGATTTGAATTTGAGCCGAATTTTTAATTTTTATTTACTTAATCTGGTTGTATGTCGTTATTAGAGTCTGAAACTGTGAGATGTGAGATTATCAAAACGATTTAGCAGAAGGCAGTGTGTGAGTGTGATACGACAAATGCGATCTATCAACTTACTAGTACCTAGACCTACCTACAAGGATCAATTCATGAATTCAATGGTGAAGGATTGTGTTCTTTTTTGTGCACGGCACTAGCTTTGTTGTGTGAGTGTGACTGCTTCATCCCCCTACAACACTGCTGCCATCCCCGTGCTGCATTATACACAGAAAGAGAAACATGTTACTCATACCTCATACCCAGATCCACGTAGACGTACCCGAATAATAGCCAGGAAATAAATATCGTATATCTTTTTGATTTTAAGTCCCCCTCCCTCATTGTTAGAGTAAAGCTGAATTTGTTGGGGTGAAATTGAATTCGCAGTGAACCAGTACCTACCAGTGATGAACGATGAATACGCGTTGTAAGTATGTAGGTGCTACGTGCTACGTGCTAGGTAGTAGGTATGTGTAGCGTGCCCTAGTGTAGCTTGTTGCCTCGTTCGAAAATGATTTTCATTCTCTTCATTATTTTTTTATTAACCCTCGTCCTTTCATCTGCATGTACTCGTATTCTTGATCGATATCCTGTTTGTGCACCGATCTATAAGGTAGACACTTTTTTGCATGTAGATTTCCTAGTTGCACCGAATGTATCTTTCAGAATTATTAGGTAATATTTTCTTCTACGGCCAAGAAATGTAACAATAATGTTGCCTGCTATTCAGAATCGACATGTGACCAGGTAGCGCCACTGTCGTTACTTGAAAACTGGGTAGAAAATTTTTTTCATATTTATGGCGTTCATATGAGAGGGTGTTAGTTTTTTGTAATTTTCGAAAAAACTATAACACCTTCAGAAATTTGACTATAACGAAATTTGTAGAGCATTAAATTTCCTACAAAATCGTTTCTTATGAAAATTTAAGTTTCTCTCATTGTTTTGTTGCAATTT